>CAUYQV010025793.1:0-17147 GCA_963574575.1 Galagoides demidoff | reverse complement strand
TAAGGTGCCAGCCACATACACCTAAGGTGGCGGGTTCGAATCCCTAGCCCAGGCCCATCAAACAACAATGATGGCTGCAACCAAAAAATGGCCGGGTGTTGTGGCAGGCGCCTGTGGTCCCAGCTACTTGGGAGGTGGAGGCAGGAGACTCGCCTGAGCCCAGGAGTTGGAGGTTGCTATGAGCTGTGATGCCATGGCACTCTACCCAGGGGGATAGCTTGAGGCTCCATCTCAAAAAAAATAAAATAAAATAAATAAATAAATAAATAAAAACAAAAAAGGAGCTGGAAAAATACCCAACTAGAAACCCAAAGACAGGCTAGTAAAAAAGTGACTGAGTCAATGTTTTCTTTTGATTACTCTCATAAAACACTAACATTTCTGGTTTGCTAAGATTCCATAAAGAGAGGATACTTTAGGGAGCTTGAGCTTCAATGTTCAACATAAACTCTTTAAAAGCAAAGTAAGTCAGGGTGAACAGAGGACAAAGTAGTAGCAGGTCCCAGGTCATATCAAGGTATTGGGAGCCAGGGATGAACAGAGGAGTGGCTTGAGATGACTTCAAGAGTCACTCTAGCTATTGGGTGGGAAACAGACAAAACTGCTGGGAGTGAGGAACAAAGGAGGAAGCAGGGAGAGCAATTAGAAGGCTACTTCAATAATCTAGGCAAGAGATAGTACACTGTTTAAAAGGGACTAGTGCAGTGGTTGTCAACGTTCCTAATGCTGCGATGTATTTTCATTGTTACAAAGGGCTCGCGACCCACGGGTTGAGAACTGCTGTACTAGTGGTAAAAGTGATGGGATACTGCCGGGTTTTGGACATATTATACTTTGAAAGCATCACCCCTAGGATTTGAGCTGATGAATATAAGAGGAAAAAGAAGTTAAGCTTTTTATCTCAGCAACTGGAAGCAAGGATTTCTCATTTACTAATGAAGGACATCTGTAAGAAAAGTGAGTTTGCCCACCCCATGTACAGATAAGGGAGAAAGAACAAGAAACAAGGGGTTCCCTTTGAGACATGTTATGTTTTAGATGCCTATCAGATAGCAAAATGAAAATGCCAAGTAAAGTGTAGATAAACCAGCCTGGATTGGCATATTGTCAGAGGCCACCTAGAGATCAAAAGATATCGATATCTCTGCCTGGAAGCTAGATATATTAATATAACGTGAGAAAAAGCAGTGTGTGGATGGTATATGACCAAACACAAGACAGGTGTAAGTGGAGAGGCTAAAAAGACCAAGGAGAGGGGCTTGGGACACTCCATCTTTTAGAGGCTAGAATAATGAGAAAGAACCAGATGGTTCAATAATATAACCAATCAGAGTCATCATTATCACCATTCTACAAAACCAAGTCAAAGCTTAGTTATTTGACCTAGCTCAAGAATCCACGTTAGTATAAAATCTTCATTTATTCATTCATTTCAATAAACATTTACTCAATACCTATTATATTCCAGGCCCTGTTCTAGACATTAGGAGGACAGCTGTGAGCAAGAAGTCATGGAACTTAATTTTACCGTCTTCCCCACTAGAAACAAAGAAATATCTAACATTAGGTAGCTGGTGAGTATTGCCAAGAAAACAAAATCTCTTTGGAGACAGACAGTAAAAAAGTAGTGCTGTTTTAGGCAGGAAGACAAGTGTGTGCAAAGAAGGCACTTGTTGGAATTAAAAAGGAGAGGGACAAAGGCAAACAAATTATTCCGAAGTTATGAAATACTAGAAGAATAGGATGCTATTGTATAGAAACCTTAAAAAAAGAAACACCTACTGAATTTTTTGAATGTTATACATAAAGTATGTTTTAGGATAAAACGTCTAATAACAATATCACATACACATTCATATACAGTATCTGAAACAAATTATATGAAAGTGAATTTGATATATTTTGCAAAACTGTTAAATAACTCAAAATTTAATTCCAATGATAAAGATACTAATCCCAAAAATGTACATGGAATGTGAATGTGAGAATGACCCTCATCATTACTGGTGAGACTGTAAAATGGTACAACTGCTGTGGAAAAAGTTCAGCAGTTCCTTAAAAAGTTTCACAGAGTCACCATACGTCCCATCAATTCCCAGGTATATACCCAAAAGAACTGAAAACATACTCATACAAAAACTTACACGCAACAGCATTATTTACAACAGTCAAAAACTGGAAACAACCCAATACACATCAATTGATGAATGGATAAACAAAATGTGGTGCAGTCTGCATACACAATGTCCATATAATGGAATATTATTCAATAATAAAATGGAATAAAATATTAATACATGATATAATATGGATAGAAAACATTACACTGGCTCAGCACCCATAGCACAGTGGTTACGGCGCCAGCCACATGCACCAGGGCTGGTGAGCTCGAACCCCACCCAGGCCTGCTGAGCAACAATGATAACTGTAACAAAAAATAGCCGGGCATCATGGCAGGTACCTGTACTCCCAGCTACTTGGGGGACTGAGGCAAGAGCATCGCTTAAGCCCAAGAGTCTGAGGTTGCTGTGAGCTGTGATGCCATTGCACTCTACCCAGGGCAATGTAGTGAGACCGTGTCTCAAAAAAGAAAAGAAAACATTACACTAAGTGAAAAAACCTGAGGTACAAAAGGCCATATATTGTGTGATTCTATTTATATGAAATGTCCAGAATGGGTAAATCCATAGAAAAACAAAGTACATTAATGGTTGCCAGGAACAGGAAATGACTGCTCATGGGAACTTATAAGAATGTTCTGAAAAAGTAATGCTTGTACAACATTATAAGGGTAGATTTTATGTGATGTGAACTTATAGCTCAATAAAAAATAGGTGTACAGAATTAATCTAATCAAATATTTCATGAAATAAAGATAATCTTACTGTCAGAAAGTTATGGTATTAAACCAGCAGCAAAGACCATCTAAGCACCTAAACTATGCTATGATCTTGAAAGACTAATTCCCACTTGAAAGGATTCAGGGCTCCTGAGAAAAAAACAGACAATTCTAGGCCTAGCACAGAAAATGCACAAATTGTTTCTGGAACATCTTTTTATTTTGGAAAGCAAGAAAACCATCAAATGTATGTCAAAAAGACTTCGGAACCAACTTGAAGATACCCATTAGCCAAAAATGGGATTTGAGTGAAAATAGCACACTGCAATGAACAGTGTTTCATGTGTTTAAATATAAGTTCATAATGTGTTTCAATGTGTTTAAATATAAGTTCATAATGAAACACATTCATCCTCCCTCCCACACACACACAGAGTTCACCACTGGAAGATGCTAAGAAACCAACCTCTTATTTTTGAAAACTAGTAAATAAGAGGAAAAAATTATTTATCCTGCCTTCCCAGTATACAAACTGAACCTGTATACAATCAAGTAGTTGATGAGGGAAGTATTCTATCTAATGTATGAAGAAGGAAACAATTAGATAGCAC
The DNA here is from genome assembly GCA_963574575.1 of Galagoides demidoff. Lineage (NCBI taxonomy): Eukaryota > Metazoa > Chordata > Mammalia > Primates > Galagidae > Galagoides > Galagoides demidoff. The sequence continues at coordinate 13,697 of CAUYQV010025793.1, read as the reverse complement.
TACCTTACAACTGCTACTGAAATATAGATACAAAAATAACCTAGTCAGTAGGAAACTGCAGGAAAATAACTCCAATTCTTTAACAAAACTGCAAGATAAAAGATGGAAGGAAAACAAATTTAAAGAGACTTAAATGACCATGTCACCCAACTGCCATATGGACCTTATTCAAATCCTGATTCAAAGTTTAAAAATAAAGTTGAAACATTAAAGAAATATGACCACATACTAAATACTTTATGATATTAAGGAATCATTACTAACCTTCTATATAACTGACAATCTTGCTGTGGTTATGGGTTTTTGTGTGTGGTGATGGATTTTAAAAAGAGTTTAGGGCCAAGTATGGTGGTGGTGTGGTGGCTGTAACCCCAGCACTTTGGAAGTCTGAGGCAGGATCACTTAGGGCCAGGAGTTCAAGACCAGCCTGAACATAGTGAGACCCTGTCTCTACAAAAAATAATTAACCAGGTGTGGTGGCATGCCTATGTACGTCTCACTACTCAGAAGGCTAAGGCAGGAGGGCTGCATGAGCCCAAGAGTTTACGGTTGCAGTGAGCTATGACAACGCCACAGCACTCTAGCCTGGGAAAGAGAGAAAAAAGACTGGTGGAATCAAAGTTTTAGCTATCATAAAACCAGTTTTTACGGTAAACATCAATACGGATTGGAGTCGTTTCAGAGGGGTTTTTTCTCAGAAAATTTTAAAGAAAAACTCTCACAGACATCACAATTAGATATTCCAACTGAAATGTACTATACTCAAGTTAGTTACACTGCACTAGAAATCAAATTACAATGACAACTGCAACAACAACAACAACAAAAAGCCAGGAGTTGTGGCAGGCACTGGCAGACCCAGCTACTCCACAGGCTGAGGCAAGAGAATCACTTAAGCCCAAAAGTGGGAGGTTGCTGTGAGCTGTGACACCATGGCACTCTACCAAGGGCAACATAGTGAGACTCTGTCTCAAAAAAAAAAAAAAAAAAAAGTCTCAGTCAATTTAAATATAGTCTTCACTCATAAATGATGCTCTCCATGTCGAAATCAAATAAAGACTGTAAAATTTTGTGCTATACTTTAGTCAGAAATTATAGAGAACCTACCATGTGTCAGACAAGATAACACTGTGTTAATTCTGCATTAATGCAACTTAGGTCCCACTGCAGAAAACAGAAAAATGACAATTACAGGCTCAGCGCCTATGGCTCAAGTGGCTAAGGTGCCAGCTACATACACCTAAAGTGGTGGGTTCAAATCCAACCCGGGCTTGCCAAACAACAATGACGGCTGCAACCAAAAAATGGCCAGGCGTTGTGGTGGGCACCTGTGGTCCCAGCTACTCGGGAGGCTGAGGCAGGAGACTCACTTGAGCCCAAGAGTTGGAGGTTGCTATGAGCTGTAATGCCACGGCACTCCACCCAAGGGGATAGCTTGAGGCTCTGTCTCAAAAAAAAAAAAAAAAAATGACAATTACAAATTATACTAAATGTAGTGAAGGAAACAAGCAAGATATTGACACAAGAGACTAGGCTACAGGGAATAAAGTATTCAGTAAAGACTATCCTATGGGGCAAGGCAAGTTTTTGGACTAGGGAACAGCATGGGTTCCTGAAACAGAAAAGACTTTGATGACTTGAAAAAAACAAGAGGAAATCCTTATAACTAAAATGCATTACATCAGAAAAGAAGACTGGCACAAACTGAAGAAATGTACAAGGAAAAGATCACGTAAAGAGTAGTAAAAATATAGCCTAAGTACAACTAGGAGCCACTGATAAGTTTTAAATAGGAGGATGGCATTGATCTTAAGATTACTCTACAACACTCTGGGAGGCCAAGGCGGGTGGACTGCCTGAGCTTATAGGTTCGAGACCAACCTGAGCAAGAGGGAGACTCTGTCTCTCTAAAAGCGGCCCGGCATTGTGGTGGGTCCCTGTAGTCCCAGCTACTTGGGAGGCTGAGGCAACAGAATCACTTGAGCCCAAGAGTTTGAAGTTGCTGTGAGCTATGGTGCCACAGCACTCTGTCAAGGGTGACAAAGTGAGGCTCTGTCTCAGAAAAAAAAATGAAAAACATTGCTCTAGCTGCTATGTGGTGGAAGAATAAGGGAGAAAATAAAGAGATAATTTCAGGAAAAGAATGGTGATTTAGAATGCAGACAATACGGATAAAATTAAAACATAAGGTATTTTGATAAAATAAAAGTGAAAGGCACTTTGGTGTATACCTAATAGGACCAGGTAAAAACCTAGAAATGAGGTGTGTGGAGAGGAGATTAAGATAATGGACAAAAACAGTTCAATGAGGTGCTGCTTTAAGCACATAAGAAAAGAAAATTTCTATAGGAATTCCAAATTCATTTAAAAAAAAAAAAGCCAAGATCATGAATAACTCTGTAGCCTCTATGAATCAAGCACCTGCTAAAGATTCCTTTTAAAACTATGAAGAGCAAAACAAATATGACCAACCCCTAAGAAATATTCAGGGCTACAATAAACATTCTGGTGCAAACATCTTTGTTCATCTGGGTAGATACCTAGTAATGATATCATAGGATCAAATGGCAGGTCAACTTTTAGTTCCTTGAGAACTCTCCATGCTTCTTTCCAAAAAGGCCATATTAGTTTACAGTTCCCCCAGCGGTGTAGAAGTTTGGGGATTCTGTTATGTGGGCTAATCTTACTGGAGTTAGGTGATATCTTTGCACCAGAATGTTTATCGTAGCCCAATTCACAATAGCCAAGTCGTGGAAGCAGCCTAAATGCCCGTCAACCCATGAATGGATAAACAAATTATGGTATATGTTTACCATGAAATACTAAGCAGCCATAAAAAAGAGAGGGAACTTGACATCTTTTATGTTTACCTGGAGAACGCTGGAACATATTCTTCATAGTAAAGTATCTTAAGAATGGAAAAAAAGGCTCAGCACCTATGGCTCAAGCAGCTAAGGCACCAGCCACATACACCTGAGCTGGCGGGTTCGAATCCAGCCTGGGCCTGCCAAACACCAATGACAGCTGCAACCAAAAAAATAGCCAAGCATTGTGGCAGGTGCCTGTAGTCCCAGCTACTTGGGAGGCAGAGGTAGGAGAATCACTTGAGCCCAGGAGCTGGAGGTTGCCGTGAGCTATGATGCCACAGCACTCTACCTAGGGCAACAGCTTGAGGCTCTGTCTCCAAAAAAAAGGAAAAAAAAATACCCAATGTACTCAATACTATTATGAAACCAATATACAAACACACATTTATACAAATGATAAAATACAAAGATAGTCCAAAAAGAAAGAGGGAAGAGAGAAAGGGAGCTGAGTGGGTAAAGGGGGCTGTTACAGTTAAAGGGCATGGAGTTTCTTCTTTTGAAATGATGAGTACACATCTCATGAATATATTAAAGGTCACTGAATTGTGTTTTTTTAAGCCACTGAATTGTATCCTTTACCTGAGTAAACTATGTGGTACGTGAATTATATCTATTAATATATTTGAATTAAACTATTTTTTTTTTTATTGAATGGTAACTGTGTACATTAATGCACTTCTGGGGTACAGTGTGGTGTTTTCACACACAATCCGAAACACTTCCATCATAAACTATTTTTTTTTTAAAGTAAATGTTCCCTTCTCACTACTTACAGCCTACACATAAGTAGGACAACTGTTAACTATTGTATAGTTCTGTTCAGACACTTCACTATGTATATAGTCACACATGGCTTAACACATGTTCTGAAAAAAATGCATCATTAGAGATTTAATTAATGTTTGAACATCACACAGTGGTACTTACACAAAGCTAGATGGGATAGCCTACCGCATACCTAGTCTATATGGTATAGCCTATTGCTTCTAAACTACAAACCTGTATGGTACATGACCATCTGAATAAATATTATAAAAGCAACTATAACATAATAGTAAGCCATTTGTGTATGTAAACATAGAAAAGGTATGGTAAAAAAAGGGTATAAAGACAGAAAACAGGACATCTGCATAGGGTACTTGACATAAATAGAACTTTCAAGACTGAAAGCTGCTCTGGGTGAGTCAGTGTGAGAGTCATAGGTGAATGTAAATGTCTAGGATATACTGTACACTACTGTACAAACTTTATAAATGCTATACACTTGGACTACACTATATTTGTAAAAAATAAAGTAACTGCACTACATTATGACAGCTACAACATCACTAGACAAGAGGAATTTTTCAGCTCCATTAAAATCTTATGGGACCTCAGGCAGTGCCTGTGGCTCAGTAAGTAGGGCACCAGCCCCATATACTGAGGGTGACAGGTTCAAATCCAGCTCCAGCCAAACTGCAACAAAAAATAGGCAGGCATTATGGCAGGCACCTATGGTCCCAGCTACTCCGGAGGCTAAGGCAAGAGAATCACCTGAGTCCAAGAGCTGGAGGTTGCTGTGAGCTGTGATGCCACAGCACTCTACCAAGGGTGACAAAAACTCTCTTAAAAAAAAGATCTTATGGGACCACCGTCATATATGTAGTCTATCGCTGAGTGAGATATCATTATGTGGCTCATGACTGTTCAAAGACACACATAATCCTACCCCCCCAAAATGGGGGTATCATACTGTATTTATTGTTCTGTAACTTAATTTCCTCAATATATCAAATCCTTCCTACGTCAATACATACATATGGCAGTGCAGTATCTCAATATACCATAACTCAACCATTCATCAATTTGTAAGACATTTAGGTTGTTTCCATTTTTCCATTACCAGCAAGAAAGTCTCTATAATCATCCTTACTCATATTTCTGCACAAGTTCCTATTTCTGTAGCCTTGATTCTTTTTTTTTTTTTTTTTTTTGAGACGGAGCCTCAAGCTGTCCCCCTGGGTAGAGGGCCATGGCATCACAGCTCACAGCAACCTCCAACTCCTGGGCTCAAGCAAGTCTCCTGCCTCCGCCTCCCAAGTAGCTGGGACCACAGGTGCCCGCCACAAGCCCGGCCATTTTTTGGTTGCAGCCATCATTGTTGTTTGGCGGGCCTGGGCTGGGGATTCGAACCCGCCACCTTAGGTGTATGTGGCTGGCGCCTTAGCCGCTTGAGCCACAGGCACCGAGCCTGTAGCCCTGATTCTTAACGAATTATACAAAAGGATATAAAACTGGGTTGTACATGCGTAAGGGTTATTATTGCCAGCAATTGTACACATACTCTTCTATCAACTTGGCAGAAGTTTTAAATGTTCTGTAATTTAACAACTTAAAATATGAATAAGAATTATTTGTATTAATTCCAAAGCATGTTTATACATGTGAAGAAAAACGATATGATTGTTAATAATGGTTACTGCTCTAGGGAAGAGTGGGGATAGACACTTTGTTTTTGTACTTTTAAAACACTGTATTTGTAATTAGAAAAACAAAGATAATGATAAAAAAAAAAAAACAATAAGGGATATAAAGCTATGCCTCTGATGGCAGATGAGAAGGAAGTCCTGATTCTGCCATACACTAACTCTTTGACTTTGAGGGCAAGTCATGCTCCCTCTCTGAGACTCAGTTTCTTTATCTGTAACACAAGGAAAAAAGTTGTATTAAAGAGTTAGGAGAATTGGGTGGCACCTGTGGCTCAAAGGGGTGAGGCACTGGTCCCATATGCCAGAGGTGGCGGGTTCAAGCCCAGCCCTGGCCAAAAACTGCAAAAATAAATAAGAAAATTAAAAAGTATATAAATATATATTTTTTAAAAAAAGAGTTAGGAAAATTAAAAGATACAGTGCATATGATATGTTTAGTATAAGTACTACTATATAATAAGCACTTTTAAAATAATATGTATATAGCGATCATCTATGTGACAACTCATGGTTCTGAAAGTAAAGATTATACTTCATTAAGTACAATGTTCCATTACAAACACTTTGGATAGGACAGTTCAACATTTTCTTTTTGTAAACACACTCTCCTTATGCAGTTATGTTTTTCTCAACCATTTAAAAAAGGGCTGTCTTTTTTTTTTTGAGACAGAGCCTCAAGCTATTCCCCTGGTTAGAGTGCTGTGGCATCACAGCTCACAGCAACCTCCAACTCCTGGGCTCAAGCAAGTCTCCTGCCTCAGCCTCCCAAGTAGCTGGGACCACAGGCCCCCACCACAACACCTGGCTATTTTCTGCTTGCAGCCATCATTGTTGTTTGACGGGCCCAGGCTGGATCCGAACCCACCACCTTAGGTGTATGTGGCTGGTGCCTTAGCCACTTGAGCCATAGGTGCAGAGCCAAAAGGGTTGTCTTTTAAATGTCTCTTTAACCCTTACTGCTTTAGTAGTCTCTTTAAGCCTTACTACTTCAGTAGTGTTTCCTAACAAAGATAATCTATATAATCACAGGTCTAGTTTCAAATTCATAAAATTTGATTAGAGTATTGATGGAATACTCTAATCTATCCTCTCTGCTACAATTCTGTCAACTGATCCAATTATAGTCTTCACAGAACTTTCCCCCGTCATAAAGGGCCCAAACCAGGATCACATATTGAATCTGTCATATCCCTTTAGTCTCTTTTGAGATAAATGTTATATTAATTTAAATGATATGTTCCTGGCATCAAAATTAATTTAATAAATCCACCTCCTTCCCTCCAAGCCTACATGTTTCCTCAGATAAGAATGTTAACATTGGCCAGACATGGTGGACTCCCATCTGTAATCCTAGCACTCTAGGAGGCCAAGGTAGGTAGACTGCCTGAGCTCACATGTTTGAGATCAGCCTGAGCAAGAGCAAGACCCCCGTCTCTAAAAATAGCCGGACATTGTGGCAGGTGCCTATAGTCCCAGGTACTTGGGAGGCTGAGGCAAGAGAATCACATGAGCCCAAGAGTTTGAGGTTGCTGTGAGCTATGATACCACAGCACTCTACCGACGGTGATGAAGTGAGACTGTCTTAAAATAAAAGAATGTTAACATTTTTTTCATTCTGTTTTGTAAATTTAAGTCTTTGATGTTTTATGTATAGATTCTGAAGTCTAAAATCAGTAAACATTTACATTATGGCAATATAAATATTAAATGCTACAGAACCAAGTTATATGTTATGATTACATTTCCTTCTGTAAAGGTTTACTCTACAAACTCTCTGAGCCAAATGAAAGATAAGATTCTTATTCCAAGCCCAGGGTCAAAAGAAAAAAAGATTGTTGGGAGGGTAACTGGTGGGACCACAACTATGGTGCATCTTTTTCAAGGGCACATGTGAAATTTACTAACTGTAGAATATAAATGTCTTAACACTATAACTAAGAAAATGCCGTGAAGGCTATGTGAACCAGTTTGATGAAAATATTTCAAGTATATAAAACCAACACATTGTACCCCATGATTGCATTAGTGTACACAGCTATGATTTAATTTTTTAAAAAAGGAAAAAAAAAGACTTCTCTTTTTCTTAAGACATGAGAATTTGACAGCAGAGATCTGACAGTTGCTCTTTGCTCCATCATCAGTACTACCCCACAATATGACTTCTCAAAAATCTTTACTATAGTAAACCAAAAGCATCATTTAATCTTTCTATAGAGCACAGTATCTCATCTTCTAAGTGCCTGTTTAAGAAAAATTAATTCCTTACTCAGAAACTAAAATTTACTTTTGCAAATAAGAACAATACAACCAAGTAACATACTGAGTAACACAGACTACATAAACTATCACTATACAGAAAGGAGAGAAAGAAACAGTAACTGAATCAACAAGGTTATGATAACCAATCTCTACTAGAACCAATCTACTCTCCTCTTATTCTTGCCAAAACAAAAAAAAGCCCTGATCAAGAGGAATTTATGGTGAGAAGGCACTGGTATCCCAGGACTCAAGGAGTGGTTTCTGTGAAATTGACAGTTCAAATATGAAGACGGTCCTTGCCTTCAAAGCATTCACAATCCTGTACAAGTGATAAAATAAGACAGTGTGTGTTAACAGATGCAGACATATGATTCCATGGTAATGCAAAAGACAGATTTTGAGTAAGGCACTCAAGGAAGCTTTTGTAGAACACTCAAGGTTTTAATGGATGAAGCAGACAAACAGAGCTATTGAGACAAAGGGGACAGGAATGGTATATGCAGCAGAAGACCAAAAAAGCACCCTGGAGAGTACATGAGAGACACTTAAGTGGTCAGTGTGGCTGTAAGAGGTGCACTAGGTACCCAGGGAAAACAGCCGACCTCCTGTCATGCTAAGGATCTTGATCCTTATTCTAGAGGCAGTAACAAGCCAAAGGTTCCCAAACAAGGAAATTATTTGGATTTAGAAACCTAAACCAAAGCATTAACTTAAATTGAATTATAATTCCCTAAATTTAAACAGATAGCAAAAACAAGAGCCAGTTAATAAAGATTTATGTAGTAACAGACACACACAGATCTATGAAAAGGAGGAGACATTTTATGAGACAAGACAGGGATTGCTATCTACATTGAAGAAATGACTAGCAACTTGTTTTTCTCTTTATAACTCAGATTTGTACTAACATAGTCTCCCTCCCCCACCCCATCCACAGGGGATCTGTCCTAAGACCCCCAGTGGAAGCTTGAAACCAAAGATAGTACGGAGCCCTATATATCTATATTTTTTCCTATATATAAATAGACCTATGATAAAGTTTAATTTATAAATCAGGCACAGTGAGATAAAGAAAAATAATAAAATAGAACAATTATAATGTAAATATGGTGTCTCTCTCTCAAGACACCTTAATATTTCTGGGCCTCAGATAACTAGAACTACTGAAGGTAAAACCAAAGATATGGGGAGTACTACTGTACTAATTCTAGTAAACAAGAAGTCTTGATTTTCATACAGACATATATAAATTTAAGAAAACTCAAAACAAGAATCGTTTCAATTGCAGATCAATAGGGAGTATTTATTTTAGACAAAAGATTAGTGGTACTACTACCTAGCTAGACTGTCAGGTCTCTCAATAACAGTCACATCCCCAAGTGAGAAGGGGGTGTATGTGTAAGGCCCTGACCCCACTGATGTTTTGTTTTTGTATATTCTGCTACTGTCCCACATAAACAAACATACCAAAAACTACTGGTGGGGTCAGTCCCTGACTCCCTCATTTGAGAGGTGACTTAAATACAAGTTTTTAGGCACAAAGCATTGTTTTATGGCACAATTATATATGGGAGAAATGAACTGGCATAAGTCCTAATGAAAACAACACATTTGGAGACATTAAAGTGAAGAAAAACTCCCCTAAATAATTATGAACACGGACAAACATACCCCTAGAATCAATCCGTAAACTGACTTTCCTTCCTCAACACGGTACAGAGAGTACAGGACAGAAAAAGAAAAAAAAAAGCAACAACAAAAAATTAACTTACCAAATGAAGTCTGTCCCGATAACTTTTTCTACTTTAAGGTTATCACAAGGAAATCTGCAAAAGAAAAACCAGTCAACTTATAATGACAAATATCACAAGAATCAAGTTAAGACTCTTAGATCTCCCCATAAGACTTTCTTCTACAACTTAAAATACCATGACAATAGATTTTTAAATTATTACAATGTGGACTATTCAGTCATTCACAGATTTTAAAATGTTTAATTGCACAGAAAGGCCTCTGCAAGCCTTCAGAAATTGTGGAACAAACAGAACAGAGCTTTCTAGAAAACTACAGATACACCTATTTAAGAAGAGTTTTTCTCAGTCAAGCAAACATCATTTGTGATGCTTCTCGGGGAAATCTTTGCCACTACAGGAAAATGTACTTTAAAAAATAATATTATAGCCACACTAGGTTTGGTCTTCAGAGTTTAAGGTATTTTGTACACGTAATTGGCTTCTACCATGGGATCTGTTTAAGAAAAAAGCCAAGGGAATTACTCTCTAAACACAAAGAATTTTTTTTTTAATCGTTTGGGATTCATTGAGGGTACAAAGAATTAGGTTCCACTGATTGCATTTGCTAGATAAAGTCCCTCTTATAATCATATTCCACCCCCAAGAGGTGTGCCATACACCATAAACACAAAGAATTGTTGTCATGACTAGACGACAATTTGAACTTTAGAGATAAAACACTCAGTCTGATTGCTGCAACAATTTCAATATCTGTAGACACAACTCATTCAAACTAATAATTATTTAAATGACATGAAGTCACATAAATGAACAAGACTGTATAGTACATCAAATTCCTAAATTAAGGAGTAACATATGATGCATTATTCCCATAATCTCCAGAAACTTATTTAACTAAGAATCATAAAAGAAAAGCCAAATACGCAATAATAAAGAGTTTTGGCTGGGCGTGATGGTTCATGCCTATAATCCTAGCACTCTGGGAGGCGGAGGTAGGAAGATCAATTGAGGTCAGGAGTTCAAGACCAGCCTGAGCAAGAGCAAGCAAGACTCTGTCTCTACTAAAAATAGGAAAATTAACCAGGTGTAGTGGTGCCCGCCTATAGTTCCAGTTACTAAGAAGGCTGAGGCAGGAAGATTGTTTGAGCACACAAGTTTGAGGTTGCTGTGAGCTATGATGATGCCACTGTACTCCAGCCTGGGTAAGAGAGCAAGATCCTGTTTCAAAAAAGAAAAAAATAAATAAAATGGTTAAAATTTTCTTTTTTAAGTAATAATTTATCTGTGAATAACTTTTCATTTAAATTTTATAACTCAGGTCATATTAGCCACACACTGTATGAAAAAAGAAAACTATTTTTCAACTTCAGATACAAACTGTATAAAGTATCAAGACCACCAGTCTTGCTGTTAACTTGCTTAACAGGGTATAACAGTACAACAGACTGAAACTGAAGGATTTGTAAATCTTTAGGACATTTTCTTGCTGGAGTATAAGTTTATTTGTACTATTATTTGCATAATAAAATACGTATTATGAATTATTTTCATTTTCCTTTATACTATCAGAACAAGGGCATTATATTGATTTTTTAAATTATGTATGTTACTTCAGGACAATAATGGGAGGGCATAAGAAACATTTGTTTAAAAAAACTCATAGCTAGGTCTGGTGGCTCACTCAGTAATCCTAGCCATGGGAGGCAGAGATGGGCAGATTGCTTGAGCTCAGAAATTTGAGACCAGCCTGAGCAAGAGTGAGACCCTGTCTCTAGTTTTAAAAAAAAAAAAAAAAAAACAGAAAAATTAGCCAGGCATTGTGGTGGGCGCTTATAGTCACTACTCAGGGAGCTGAGGCATGAGGATTACTTGAACTCAAGAGTTTGAGGTTGCTGTGAGATATGAAGATGCCATAGCACTCTACTCAGGGCAGAGAGAAATTCTGCCTCAAAAAAGAAAAAAAAAAAAAAAGGACTCATGCTGGGTCTCAGTTCACCCATCCCTTAAAAAAAAAGAATCAAGGGGTGGTGCTGGTGGCTCAAGGAGTAGGGTGCCTGCCCCATATACCAGAGGTGGTGGGTTCAAACCCGACCCCAGCCAAAAAAACTGCAACAACAACAACTACAACAAAAGAGGAGTATCTGATTCTCGGCTCCAGCCAGTTTCTGCCCCAAGGGGATGCAGCTCAGTGAAGCCAGATGTCTGGATTTGAGAAACATCAAGTCTGGATTTTAAAAATTAAAATCTTCCAATTTGGGGAGGAAGAAAGTTGTTTTAAAAAAAAAAGAGAGAGAATCAAATGAAATATTATAGTGAGTGTGAGGGCCACATTCCACTTAAAAATTACCATATATGAAAGATGATGAGACACAGTTCATTGTAAGGCAAGAAGTATCAACATACTAAAAGGTAACCGTCTAACGAAATGAGTGTACTCAGAGTTCTGAGGAGGGATGCTCTAGGAGGCTTAACAGGAGATGAATTCAAACTGGGTCTTACAGACCGGATGAGATTTAAATAATGAAGGAAGCAGGAGTGATTCAAGTGAGGATGACTATATTAATATATAGTACCACGGTGGGAAGAAAATATTTTTGAAAAGCAGAGAATCAGAGTGTCAGGAGAATATTCAGGAAGATAATGCCAGAAAAGCAGTTAGGACACAACTGTGGTCCTTGAAGGTAGACCAAGCAACAAGTTTAGATTTTATTCAGTGGCATGAAACCAAAGTTTTATGAGCTGGGGAATAACATGAAAGTGTTGGTCCCAAACAACAGGAAGCAATGGGAAGATGGTTTGGCGAGGGAGAAGTCACTTAGGATGCTTCTGGACTAGTAATTCAAAGCCTGAACTTGGTAAGTAATTAAGACTGGAAAACAGAAGGCAAAGCAAGTTGTCAAAGATAACTGCAAAATTTTAAGGCCTGTAATAACTAGAAAAAAGAATCATTAAGAAAGTTAGAGCTGGCTCGGCGCCTGTGGCTCAACTGGCTAAGGCGCCAGCCACGTACACCTAAGGTGGCGGGTTCGAATCCCCAGCCTGGGCCTGCCAAACAACAATGATGGCTGCAACAAAAAAATGGCCGGGCGTTGTGGCAGGTGCCTGTGGTCCCAGCTACTTGGGAGGCAGAGGCAGGAGACTCACTTAAGCCCAGGAGTTGGAGGTTGCTATGAGCTGTGATGCCATGGCACTCTACCCAGGGGGATAGCTTGAGGCTCCGTCTCAAAAAAAAAAAAAAGAAAGTTAGAGCCCCAGAAAATTAATGAGCTATGATATGCTGACTTTAAAGGTAACTTCTGGAGTAGATGTACAGCTGCCAACAGGTAATTAAGGTGAGATATGGGAATAAATTTAAGAGACAGGTCAAATCTGGGGATAAGAATGATGGAGCTCAATTTTATTCAGGGCAATCACTAAATCTACTATAAGAATCATCTGACATGTTTTTAAAAATCATAATGTATCCATTAAAAATATGAGACACCCATTTATACAAAAGTGTTTATGTAAAATTTCCAGAGGCAATTCTAAGAGATAGACCAAACAAGAAGGCAGACTCAACAAAAGGCTGAGGAAGTGGGCTTAATGTTGGCAATAACTTTTCTTCCCAATGACCATAATCAGACATCTCCTTGGTTGGAAACAAGTGTGTCATTGTAAAACATTGCCAGCAAAATCAAAAACTACCCATGCCTCTGCCTATTTGTCAGATAAAGGCCACAGATAGGTAAGTGTGAAAGAGTGTCTCCGGTACCACAAGGTACCTTCCCATGACACCAGTCATGTACATACCTCAGAAAGTAAGAGTAGTTATGTTTAGATAACCCTGAACATTTATATATTTGTACAAGCAGAATGTAATGGGATTATGTTAAATCTAAGTGTTTACCTAAAAGGTCTACCTAAAAGGAATACATAAACACATTAAGCACTAGTGAAAAGAAAACCAAGGCAGAGGGGCAGAGCAAGGTTCTTAAGCTCCATATCCAAAACTGGTTTAAAAAAAAACTTTCTGAAGTTATCTGAAATGGTAACATTTTTACCATTACATATTATACCACATGGATAGGATTTTATCTACTATTAGAAATAACCCTAAAGATATAAAAACATGGCTCGGCGCCTATGGCTCAATCAGCTAAGGCGCCAGCCACATACACCTAAGGTGGCGGGTTCGAATCCCCAGCCCGGGCCTGCCAAACAACAATGATGGCTGCAACCAAAAAATGGCCGGGCGTTGTGGCGGGCGCCTGTGATCCCAGCTACTTGGGAGGTGGAGGCAGGAGACTCGCTTGAGCCCAGGAGTTGGAGGTTGCTATGAGCTGTGATGCCATGGCACTCTACCCAGG
>CAUYQV010025788.1:0-34606 GCA_963574575.1 Galagoides demidoff | reverse complement strand
TCTCTAAGAGTAGAATCAGAATGTTTTAAAACTATAACTGAGAAAATGACATGAAGGCTGTGTTGATCAGTTTGATGGAAGTATTTCAGATTGCATGTGAAAACTCCACACTGTACCCCAGAAGTGCATTAATGTACATAGTTACCATTCAATAAAATTAAAAAAAAAAAAAAAAGAAGATACCGGGGTCACCAATTCAGAACTATCTCCCCCACCTGCTCCCTCAGAAAGGCAAGAGGAGTCATTCCTCTATTGTGGCTTAGTCTACTTCCAAAGGAGGATTATAGTAGATTTTATTTTTTCCCTTTCCAAAGGAGGCTATGATTAAAAAGCAAATAAATAGAATTTTCATCTCCTTATGGATTTCTTGGGATAGAAAACTTATAGTCCTATTAGTTATTTGATTTAACCACCAGATAGATAGAGCTTATTTGCCAGGTAGCCCAACATGATGTCTGCTGATTGAATTTCACATATGGGAAGCTGAACAAACACACATTTGTTTAAGAAATTAAATGATCTATCAAAGGAGTTGAGGACTAAAGTAAGTCATGGTGGTTTCCAGCGTTTTATAAATACTATTAGGCTTCTAAAATGTGCATGAACTCTCCATTTTTCCTCTTTGAACCAGTTGTAAAATGAGGAAATTGGATAATATTTAATATTTTTTTTTCTAGCTCTGATATTTTAAGCTTAGAAACTTGGGGTTTCTAAGATGAAACAGAATTCACAATTATTTATGTAGGGTGGGAGTTCATTTTCTGTGTCAACTTGATTAGAGGTGGGATGCCCACATATCTGGTTAGACATTATGGCTGGGTTTCTGGGTGTGCCTGGGAGGATGTTTCTGGATGAGGTCAGCATTGGAATCTGTGCAGTCAGTAAAGTTGACTGCCCTCCCCAGTGTGGGTGAGCACCATCCCCTCTATTGAGGGCCTGAATAGAATAAAATGTGAGGAAGAAGGAATTCACCCCCTTTTCTTACTCCCTGCCTTCTTGAGCTGCAACACGGGCTTTTCCCCACCCTTCCAGGGGGATTTATGACATCAGGTCCCCCAGTTCTCAGGCTTCTAAGCTCAGACTGAATTGCCCTCCCAGCTTTCTGGGGTCTCCAGCCGGCAGAGGGAAGATGATGGGACTGCCCAGCCTTCATAATCTTTATAATAATTCTCCATATGTCCATGGACACATGGGTCCTGTGGGTTTGGTTTCTCTGGGGACCCCTGACTAATGCAGGTGTTAAATGGGACTATTACCAGATCAATTTCCCCAGCGAACTTAGAGTTTCTGAAGATCCCACTGGTATCTCTCAGTAGAGCAGCGGCCAGCTGCGTCATCGTACACCTGCTCTTGTTGTTTTATGTTAATGTCCATTCCATCAGCAGCATTGATTTTCCACAGTCACACTTGACTAGGGCCTGATAGCTGGGAATGAATGAGGTTACCCTAAGACACATGGGGTGAATCTGAGTAGCCATGTAGTATATTTAAGTGCAGTGTGTATCCTTGTTAAATAAGCTGCTCTTTGCTTCACCGCTTAGTAGCCTTATATCTTCTGTTTTTATCTTTCAAAGCAAAAGCCAATTCAATTGCTGAAGGATATTTCTCTACATGATACACTGATACATTTTCAGGTGCTTTTAAAACACAGATCACTCAAGGACATTTTTGTGGGGTTCTAGTAACAAAGTATAAAAATACTGTATGGCTGAGTGGTGCCTGTGGCTCAAAGGAGTGGGGCGCCAACTCCATATACCAGAGGTAGCGGGTTCAAACTCGGCACCTGCCAAAAACTGCAAAAAAAAAAAAATCTATATCTATATATATAGATAGATAGATATAGTATGGCTGATTTAAGCAGCAAAGGGATTATTAAAAATGGATTGGAGAGTGAAAGAATTGCTGGAGTAGTTGGGGAATCAGACTCAGGGCCACATGGCCAGACAATGCCACCCGCATGGCTGATCTAGTGACAGCAGACCCCAGACTGTCACTGCTGAGCCCTGGTTCCCACAACTTGCTCCGTGGGTGACATGCTGTTAAGTACAGGATGTAGCTACAGCAGGCTCTGGCACCCAGGTGTGGTTGCTGCCATTGCATCTACCCAGTGTTAGAAAAGATTGTGTGTAGTCACCTGGTTTCTAATTAATGGTCTGGAGCAAGTGGTCTGATTAGGGAAGCCTAGGCTGTTATCTTGCCATTTCAACTTCTAAAAAGGGTGGGCTTTGCCTTCTACTAAGACTCATTAGGTGGAAAATTTCCAAACACAGGAAGGGTTTAGGAGGCTGGAAACAATATTCTGAACATTCAGGGAAACATTCAGAAAGAATGACAAATACCCACCTCCATCTGCTTTGAGTGTGTCTCTCATTCCATATTCTATCAGAAGACATTTGCAATGAAGCAAAAGACTTTCTGCTATCAAATTTTATTCTCTTTTCATGCATTCATCAGAATGGCAGAAGTTTTCATTTTGAAAAGAAACTAATTTTCCATTTTGTCTATTCTTAATATTGTTTTAATAATGTTAGGTAAATCAAAACAAGCACCTTTTTCTTTTAAAACTGGAATCTAATGTGAATTAAGATGCATTCCTTGCACTTATGACCTCATATACTGAATTCATTCTGGGAACATTATGAATGATTAAGCAATTTTATCACTTATGTTCTGACAAGGAAATTTATTTTTTGTGCTGATGGGATTTGGGGTCTCTGAAAAAATATCACCAAGACTATCCTTTGGCAAAATTGTGGAGCGGGGACAGTTTCATTTTCCATTTCATTTAGCCCTGTGATAATTATTCTCAGGAAATGATTTCATAAAACCTAATTTATACTAAGCAGTTATTTATATATATGACCATTAAAACCTGATGGTTATCTCTCCATCTTTTATCTCTGATTCTGTCTTTAAAGGAGCACCTGATATTATAAGGACTCATTGCTGGATCTTGCCAATTTGGGCACTGGGAAGTAGATCCCGTTGAGTAGGAAAGGGAGGGGCCGTTATCTGTAGGTGAGGGTGGAAATGAACTCAGTGTAGCGAACTCACAATAGCTATGATTTAAAAATGTCTTATAGCATTTTAACTATCTTTCATAGTAATGTATTATAAAGCACATTTTATGGGTGAAGAAAGCACATCTTGATGAGATTAGAAAACTCGTTCAAGGCTCCTGTGTCATAATGTCTATGACCTAATCAAAGATGTCTACGTCCTAATCCCTAGACTCTAAGATAGAGATTATATTATGTGACCAAAGGGAATTAGGGTTGCAGATGGAATTAAGATTGCTAAGGAGCAGACCTTTAAGTACAGAGACTACCCAGGGTTATTTGGGTGAGTCCAATATAGTCACAAGGGCCCCTTGAAGTGACAGAGGGAAGCAGAAGAGGACAGAGCCAGGGAGAGACTTGAAGATGCCATGTGACTTGCTTTGAAGATAGGAGAAGGATCCCCAGCCTCTGCACCAAGGAAAGCAGGTGGCTTTGGGGAGCTGGAAAAGTCAAGGAAATAATTTGATCCCAAAAAATTCCAGGAGGAGTCAGTCCTGCTGATATCTTGATTTTAACCCATTTGCACTTCTGACCTTCAGAACTGAGATGGTAAATGTGTGTTGTTTGAAGCCATCACATGTATGGGAGTTTATGATATCAGTAATATGAAACCAACAAAGCCACCCAGCACTTACATGTTGGAATCAGGATTCAGACTTGGAAATCTCTCAGTGTAGTTCAAGGTGAATAAATACCTTAACAGGCAAGTGACAAGTGGCTCTCATTTAGATAAGAAGCCAGTATATGAGGCCCAGAACAAGGTGGAAAGGATCTTAGGAAGTAATGAATGAAAATCATAACGAGATTACTGGAATATTATGAAAAGACGGTATGGGGCCCAGAAACCCTGGCGTGAATGAGTTCTGTTTTTGACCTCTCTTCCCAGGCAGTGAGACAAAAAACAAAATCCACAGATGTGCACTACTGTTAGTGAGAATGTAATGGGAGGACCCCTGCCTGTTCACTCCTGTATCCTCGGACCCAACAATGAGGCCTTCAACAGGATACGTGTATTAAAGAATAAATGAGATGTGTTTTGTCTTTAAGCCTCATGTTGAATAAGTTCATCTGGATGATCTGGAGGTTTCCCTTGTTTTTTCCGAAGCTAAGAACACCCTGAGCAGTTTTGAATCCTATTAGACCAGAGGGCCTGCTCTACTGTTATCATAAAGACCAAGCATGAGTTTCCTGTCATAACAATATTGGTAGCGAACTCTTAAATCACAATTGATACATACTGACAACGTTGTAAGTGACCTATATACATAAATTCATATTATGTGTTTGTACATTAATTCACAACAATCATATGATTTAGGTACTACATTGACCCCATTCTATTGATGAAGACAATTTAGGCACAAAAAATTTAGAAGAGCCAACATGCTCGTGAAGCTTGTTAATGGTAGAGGTGGTTCTGAACGAAGGCAGCCTGCCTCAAGATTTCATGTTCTTTTTTTTTTTTTTTATTTCTTATAGTGTAACTGTAGATCACGGAAGATTTCATGTTCTTGACTATTGGTAATGAAGTCGGAGAAAGCTCGCTGGCCATTGGGCTTCCCTAGGGTAGAGCTTAGCTCTCCTACACCTCTTGGCACAATTCATGACAGAAAGCAAGAGGGTGTGCACAAATGGCACCACTTAGAACAGTGCAAGGCTGTCCTGCTTCTGTGGTTTGACCACTGGGTGTAAATAGAAGGAAGTCTGAGAAGAGAGGGAGGCTGCAGGTCACCTCTTTTCGTGTGTGTGTGTGTGTGGAGGAGAGGGGTGTGGGAAACCAGTAAGAGAGCACCGGGGCTGGGGAAGAGGACAGAGAGCTGGCTGTGGGAGGCTGGCTGGCCAGCAAGCCTTCAGTGCCTATAGCAGCATCCACCTTTTAAATACTCCTGGTCTACAGAAACAGGAGAGAAGCAACCCCTTAGGATCCTGATCTTTGAATATACAGTGAATCTTCTAATCACCCAATGAAATGTCCCCCAAATTGGCAATTATTGGAGAATCAGATAAAAGTTTTGAGAAAAGAGAGGGAGCCCCAAATACCCGTCTCCCAGCAGACCTCTCCCCTCTCCCTTTGGCAGACCAAAGAAAAAAGACAGTCCTTTAGAGCCCTGGGGAAAGGGACAGATGGAGGCTGCTTGCTTCTCTTGCCCCTTCCAGCCCTGTCCTGCACTGTGGACTCCTACCTACGCATGTGGTGAAGGAAATGGGGCATACTGAAACTCAGTTTTGTGTAGGAGAAATGATGGGGACATCAAGAACAAGACTAGGCCTGATGTTTAGAAATGCTTCTGTATTTTAATAAAAAGAGATCCATGTTTAAAGTCAATGGAATAAAGCGTTAAATGTGAACTTTGAAGTTCTATCAAGTTGGCAAGGGAGAAACATTTAGGAAAAGATGAGAGAAAGGGGGTGCAATCCTGGATGGTTGTCTTTCATTTCATATAGTTGGGCCTAGTTATTCTGAACATTGTAAGATGTTGTCAAAAAGACTTGCTTGTTCACCAAACAAGTGACATGTCACTAAGGCTGTCACGTGGAAGGATCATATCTGCATTTACATGTTTTACTTTCTTTAGAAAAATATTGAGTATTCCCAAAGTACTCTCCACTTGAGCTCTGGGTGAGATAGGTTTCCTAGGAAATAGATCTTATGTCCTGGACAAGAATCAGTGAAGAATTAGATTCCTAAAGGATATCTTCCCTGGACAAAGAATTCTGGTTTGACAAGTCTTTTTTTGTTTAACTCTTGAAAACTGAGGGAAGTGGTACAATGATTTTCACAGTTTCTAATCAGAAATCTGTCATTGGAATTGCTTTTTCCCTATATATAACTTGTCCCATTTTTTAAAAACATTTTTTTTACCTTTTTCTTTCCAGGCCATTCCCTGTGTTACATATTCTTCACTCTTGATTTTATGCTTCCATTCCTAAGAGAGGAGGGTGCCTACTCTGTTACATATTCTCTCCTGTCAATTTTAGGTTTCTGTATCTATGGGGGGAGGGGTGACATAATTCTTGAGATATTTTCTGCTGAATTGGGGTAATGTTTCAGATTGAAGGTTTATACTTGTATATGCCATTGCAAAGGTTGGGCAGATTACTGAGTGAAAAACGTCATAACAACTATAACAGTGGGGATTGACAAGGCGAAATGGACTGTCATCTTGTACAAATGCCCAATACAGGGCTGGGTTAGAAAAGAAATGTGGGACCTCTGAGTACAGAGCTGTTAGTTTACCCTGTTGGCACCCCGAGAGACCAGCTTTTATAAATTCGGAAGTCATGTACAACACTGAACAAGGTTTAGGAGGACAAAGCCATCAGGGAGACAGATTAACAGATGGGCGATAGCCCAGGGAGATCCTTAGTAAGGAATTGTCTCCCATCCTATAAACTAAATCAATGATCGAAGGAAAGTTAGCAATAATATCAGCATTTTCATCTTTCCCTTTTCCTTAAACAGGTAATTTTTAGATCATGGAAAGGCTGGCCCTTCCACTGGGGGCTGGGGTCTTCCGCTTCCATTGGACATTTCTTTACTGTGGTGTGATGGACCCAAGGTTTCACTTCTGACAATTTCGACAAGGTTTGAGTTGTTAGAGGCACTTCGTTGGGCTCCTTTTACTTTTCCTCTTCAAACCCGAGTGGAGACCTGAAAAAAGTCCAACTCATGCATGATGGTCAGCACCTGACCCACTCATCTGAATGTGTTACTTTGCTCCATTTTCTTTACTCATGGTTACATTACCATACTTACCTCGGGGTGCCAGGAAAGGTCCCCGTAGGTAAGGTTTTATTTATCTCTGGCTGCTCTCAAGATCTTTTTTTCCTTTACCTTTGATTTCCAGAAGTTTGAATATAAAGTATCTTAATGAATATTTATTTGAATTTATCTTCTTTGGAATTCACTTAGCTTGTTGATTCTGTAGGTTTATATATTTTGACAAATTTGGGAAATTTTTAGCTGTTGTTTTGTTGAATATATTTTTAGTCCTGATTTCTTTCTCCTTTCTCTGTGAGACTTTAGTGAAACAACCATTAGGTAGTTTGTTACAGTCAAACAAGTCCTTGCAGATCTCTTCGTTTATTTTCTGTTTTATTTTTTCTCTTGTTCAGATTGGGTAAATGTTTTTGGTTCTGTTTGGGCTTCACTGGTTCCTTTCCTTGTATCCTCCATTCTGCTGTTGAGTTTTTTGTTCCTGTATTTTTCAGCTCTATAATTTCCCATTTAGTTCTTCTTTACATTCCTTGCTGGGAATTTCCATTTTTTTCGCTTGTTTCCAGTGTATTCTTAATGAAGCACTTTTATGATAGCAACCTGAAGATTTTTGTCAGACAACTCTAAGATCATTATTCTTTGGTGTTTTCTGTTAGGCTGAGATTTTCTTGGCTTTTGGTATGGCTAGTGATATTTTTAATGGACATTTTAGGTATTGTATTTTGAGTCTCTGGACCTCATTTAAAACTTCTGTTTTACCTAGCTTCTCCTGACATTGCTTTGATACAGGAAAGGTGGTGGGGGGAGCTCGCTCATTAATTGTTGAGAGAGGGGTATTAAAATCTCCAGCTATCATTGTGGATGTGTTTATTTTTCCTTTCAATTCTATGTGTTCTGACTTTGAGTTCTTTCTACTATTAAGGGAATACATGTTAAATATAGTTATGCTCTATT
The DNA here is from genome assembly GCA_963574575.1 of Galagoides demidoff. NCBI lineage: Eukaryota > Metazoa > Chordata > Mammalia > Primates > Galagidae > Galagoides > Galagoides demidoff. The sequence goes on along the minus strand of CAUYQV010025788.1, from coordinate 26,875 downwards.
AAAATCGACTTCTTTATCCTTCTAAATGATCCTGTTTATCTCTGGTAATACTCCTTGTTCTGAAGCCCACTATGTCTGAGAATAATGCCACTCCAGCTTTCTTTTCTTTGTAATTAGAGAAAACATAATTAAACATTAAAAATCCACCCTTCTACTGTTAATGCTCTTCCCAATCCTTTGGTCTTCTAAATAAGGCACCAAAAATAAAGTAAAAAAGTTTCACTCTGTCCCACATTGTCTAGCAGTTAGGAAAGAAAAAAAGCTTCAATCTGTTGGAATCAGAAGTAGAATAATGTAACTCAAGAATATTCAAGAATATTTTAACACAAAGTAGGAAAGCAGATCTACTTTAAAATTTATTATTTATGAAGAAAAATTATTAGACATACTATCTAACTTTTATAAGGTGATTATTTTTAACAGAACCAGTTTTCTTTTAAGTAGGGTTTGTGTGGTATGTCTTATTCCAATTATTTCAATTATTTCCTTTTTAACCTATGTCTCATACTTAAAGGGAGTTTCTTGTAGGCAGCATATATTTAGGTCTTACTTTTTTATACAGTGACAAACCTTGCTATAGAACTAGAGGAGCTTAGAAGACTTACCCTTCTCCATATTAATGTTATTGTTTTTTTATAGTATATGTATATTTTGATATAAAAATATATCACAGCATTTAAACATGATATGTTTTTATTGTTGTTGTTATTATATTTTATTCACCTAAAATACACATTTGATTTACCCCTATATTTACTATGATCCATGTTTTATTTTATGATTCATGTTTTAAATTTTTCCTGAATCCCTGGAGTTCCCATCTGTTTTTTTGTTTTTCCCAGCCTGGGGAAAAAAAAATAAGCCTTAAACAGTCATTGATTAGTCATTGGTTTTAGACATGTCTGTAAGTGCAAAATAGATTAGATAATGGTTTTCAGAAAATGTCATTTTGTCTCCGTCATGAATTGAATTTTTCCTTGATTAGAAATGGGTAATTAGTTTTCTTTTAGCACCTTACAGATATTTCCCAGTGCTTTTCAGCTTTCATTGGTGTTGTTAAGAATTCAGCTATTGCATAACATAGCAAGACACTATTTCTAAAAATAAGAAACATCGCCAGGCATCATGACATATACCTGTAGTAGTCCCAGCTATTTGGGAAGCTGAGATGGGAGGATCACTTGACTCTAGGAATTCAAGGCTATAGTGAGCTCTAATTGTGACGCTGCCTGGAAGACAGAGGTAGAAGCTATTTCTTAAAAAAGAAAAAAAGTTCAACTGTCTCTAATTATTCCTCCAGTGAGGGAATGTAAGTAAATTTATGTTTTATTTTATTTTTGTCTTTGATTTACTATGATTTCACTGTTTAGGCCAGGGGTCTTTTGGAGTTAATTAAATCATTGAATTGATGTAGTTTATAAGTTTGGAGAAATTCATTATTTCTTCAAATATTGACCCTTTCTTGTTTTTCTGAAAGTCAAAGTAGGGCTATATCTTCTCATTACACCCACTATGTCTCTACCTTCTCTTATTTTTTACTTCTTAAAATTAATTTGTCTTTCTGGCTTTTATCATGAATAGTTTTGTTTGATCTGTTTTAAGGTTCCTCAGTTTTGTGTGTATGTGTATGTCTAATGTTAAGCTCATCCAGTTTTTTTGTCTTTTAATCCTTTCTATTATATAAACTAAAACAGGTTCTTTGCAACTCTGAAATGTTATTGATAGCTTCCCATTTTTTTGCTGACATTTTAAAGTTTGGCATTTATATCCATGAGCATAAATAAGCACCGTATTGAATCTCATGATTCTAATCATTAGGTTTTCAATGGACTGTTTCTTTTGTCTATTATTTCTATTGATTATGATTTGTGTTTTGTCCAGAGGGGAGAAATCTTTTGATTATTTCCTAGACATATATTTGAGACATTATATATATAAATTTGATACCTAAGGTGATACTTACTTTCTTCAGAGAAAATTTTTCTTTGCCTCTGCCAGGGATCTGAGGTTCATGGTCTATAACAAGGTTTAGTTTCTGTAGGTCACCAAAAACATCCTCTAAATCTTCTAAATTCATAATTCCATTTTAGAGTTGGGATTTGGTGAGATTTTTGTGACCTTTTTTTAATCTCTAGGATCAGTCAACTTGCTTACCTTTCAGCTGCCTTCTAAAGTCTGAAGGCACAAACAAAAGACCCTCAAGGTGAGCTAAAGGGCAAAGGCAGTGATACACTACACTAGTAGTAGAGGGATTAATTAGGACTCGAGGACTAGGACATCTGTACTGTTTCATTTTCCTCCCACCATTTGACAAATATCATTTCATGTCTCAAATTCCTTTTCTGCTTGGGTATAAATCTTTGGCCAGAAAGGTTCAGGCTTTTCCTTTTGCATGTTAGTTAATACTCTCTTAGTTTATTTTATCCCTATCTGTTAGATATTTGATGCTTTCTAGTCCAGCTTTTTGAATTTTACCTAGCTTTTAAAAATACTTTATTTCACTTTAAATTGGGATGCAATACACATAAAATTCATCATATTAGCTATTTGCAAGTGTCCAGTTCACTAGTGTTAAGTGCATTCACATTGTTGTGTAGACCAACCAATCTCCAAAACTTTTTTATTTTTTCACAAAATGGGATCTTTCTGTGTTGCCCAGGCTGGTCTCAAATTCCTGAGCATAGCAAGCATTCCTCCCACCTTTGGCCTCCTGTGTAACCGAGACTACAGGCATGTGCTACCACATCTTTTAGTATTATAAAATTGAAACTCTGCACCCTTTGAACAATAACTCTCCTTTTATCCTCCTCTGCAGCCCCTGGAAACTACCACTCTACACACACTCTATGATTAGTACTAGAGATACTACCCTTGGTAGCCCATATAAATAGAATCATGCAGAATTTTTCTTTTTGTGACTTTTAAAAATTTATCTTGGAGCATATGTTAGAATTTCCTTTCTTCTTATGGCTGAATAATATTCCGTTATGTATACATACCACCCTTTGTTTATCCATCCATCCAGGGGACTCTAGTGATTTCTGCCTTTGGCAATTGTTTAATGCTGCCATAAACATGAGTTTACAAATATCTCAAGATCCTACTTTCACATCTTTTCGGTATATAACCAGAAGTAGAATTCCTGGATCATATGGCAATTTCCTTTTTAATTCTTCAAAAAAGGTGCCATATTATTTTCCAGAGAAACTACACCAACAGTGTACAAGGGGCCTTACTTATTTATATATCTAACTACCTGATGATAGTTAGTTTTTTTCAATAGGATAGTTGACTTTAACCACCTAGTCAGCCATTACCAGAAACCATTATAAAATTGATATTTTCAAAAATGACATATATAATTACTAATGTTGGTTCAGTTAGCTTCTGAAAGGGCAAGAGCACCTTTAAATTTCTTTCACGTGTCTTCTAAAGATGTAGAATCTTACAATCAATAAAACTAATTGAAGAAAGAAAGGGCTCGAGGCTTCATCTAATTTAACTTCATTTTTAATATCAGAAAAGAAACTTCATGAAGAAAATGATGAGAGAACAAACTTTACGAAGGAAATTACATTTTATGTGGTTATCAATTCTCTTTAATAAAAGTGATGCACGTAAAGTTGGCTTAGGATAGTCATCTGCCAGCTTTAGTTGTTGGTCTTAGCCATTCAGGGGGGAGGGAGCCCACAGTCAAAATATTTTAACTCTTTTAACACGATTCAAAATTATTGAGGTTTGTGGACCAATGCAAACTTCCCAGAAAGGTTTTGATATACTTTTGTGTGATTAGGCAGATACAGTCTTAAAAAGAGACTGAAAATTCTTCCCTTGATGATTTTCCTTTCTAACGAATGTTTCAACTTCCTAATGTATTTAGATGCAGGACTGTAAAATCAGGATGATCTTATTCTTGTCTATTGTAGGTGAGATCCAAGTCCCAATTAATCCACACTCCTAACACTCCAGATAAGGGAATTAAGATCCTGTGTGGCTGAAGGCATTTCAGTGGAGTTAGTTAAACTGGCTTTGAGTTACCTATCTTTTATAATCCTTTGTTTCTTAAATTTTCTGAAGTTTATTTTGTGTTGCCAAGTACCTCTGCAGTGTTGCGGGATGTTTTTCCTGTGGGAAACAATAGAACAAAGAAGATATTAACGTCTTGCCTTCTACTCCATCCCTGCCCCCACACGTGAAAGGCCTTTCCTTCACCTGTTCAAAACATTACTAACAATTATTAAAAATCATGACACTTTTAATCACATTCTTATGCTATTTACAAGTAGAAAAGAGTATATTTTATATTGCAGATTACATTCTGATGCACTTCACTCACAAACAACAAGACTGAATAGAAACCATTTCTAGAATTGGAAAGTCTCAATGACACTGTGTTTGCACTTGTGCGTTATGTTTACAAAATGTGACTAAAAGAACCTCAAAGTTGGGAGAAGCTTAAAATCTGCTTCCTTCTAAGAGCAATGAAGGATATATTACTTAAATAAGTTCAACTTGGGAAAGCTCCCCTATGTATTTATAAAGCTGTAATAGGAAGGAGAATTGCAAAGCAGCATAAAAGCAGCACGGTGCATTTCCACGGCAGTGTAACATAGAACCTCAGTGGCTTTGAGGGGCTCTACAGGCAATCCCTGAGGGAATGGTTCACTTAGCCAGAGCTCTTGAACTTCTTGGTCCTACAAGTTGACCTTCAACAGAGACATCAAGGTGTGTCACCTGGTTCTTGCAGGGGTCAGTGCCCAGATTTCCCAACTGACACACAGTAGACCTTACCAGGTACTTACCTTTTTAAAAGACAAAGTAGGATTTTGCTAGAATAAATAGAAATGGCCCAGAGTCTGAACAAAATGACCCTTGGTTAATTTCGGTACTATTCCCACATACACATTCAAACCCTAAGGAATGAGCTGAAATAGCTCAGTGTACAGTTACTTAGCTTCTTTAGGTCATGGTTGGGTCATCAGCACAAGCTCTTTAATAACGGTGTGTTAGGATGAAAAAGTCAGAGGTGATTTCCCAGAGTATTTGCTTTAGCGTAAAAGGAAATAGAACTGAAAAGATATTACAGGTCTATAATAATGTATACTGTTCTTATAAGAAATAGAAAATGTTATGCTTCTCAATCCCTTTTCACATTTTGACTCACAGAGACATTTAAAATCATTTTAACGACACACCTGACTGCTTTGGTCAGAGGTGATTGGCCTGGTTCCTTGCTGGTCACCCCAAGAGCTAAGAGATCAATATCTCAGGCACCGCCACAACTTCTTCCCGTCCACTAGAGTTTCATGGCTCTGATGTGGACTATTGAAGAGGTCTTATAGAGTTAACACTATCTATTACTATGTGTCAGGTACTTATCTGTTAATATAAATGTTCATTTAATTTCTGCAGAACCTATGATAACAGCATCATTCCCATGTTATGTTAACTGGGACAAACAAGGTTAAAGAACTTGCCCAAATTGCTGGTAAAAGTATAGCTAGGACTTGAACTAAAGTAGTTTCCAGAATTTGTTTTCTTAACCATTCTTTTAGATGTAGAACTATAAGAGATTAGAAAAAAAAAGAAAACCTCATTACTTCTGTAATTAGAGTCTTACCTGTAACAAGGGGGCTTATACTTAGGGACCCCAATATTACTTGGATATCTGTGTACTTATAGTAAATTATACACCTGGGCTTATTGTTCAGAGATGATGTCAGGGCTATGAGGAAAAGGGTGTCTCAGGAGTAGGGACACACATACCAATAATAGAGATTGCTCTAATTTTTATTTATTTACCTTTTTTTATTCATGACGATGTACATTAATGCCTTCATGGGGTACAATGTGCTGGTTTTATATACTCTATTTAAAAAAAATCCAAAGTTCTATTCTGGCAATCCCTTTTAAAATCAGTATATTAGCATAAATAAATAAATAATTGCCTGTGAGTTATTTTTTTCCTCCTAAACTTTTATGTGAATGGACCACTCTCTGGATCAAGGCGAAGACTGTCTGGCAATACAGAAAGAAGCATCACCTGTTCATTTCCAAATTCATTCTATTGTTATATATTTTTTCTTTTTATCTATTAATATTGTGGGTAAAGGGCACATATATAATTTTGACTTAAAAATGTACAAAAGAAAATTGCTTTGTACGAAAGAAAATGCTTATGAATTTTCTTTTGCAAATCCATTTGCAATTTGAACAGTATGTTGGCTAAACAAAAGCTGATACTCCGATTGGCAGGAATGGGTAAGTAACCAATAGTGCTCCCCTGGGGTCATCTGTGTGGATCAACCAGGTAACTCAGGGAGATCTTATCCTGGGGAACCTGAGTGTTACCCACGTCCTTAGCCACCTCCTCTGATTTGAAGAGCTGAAGACACTAGCTGGGGCTGGGAATGCTGATCCCTTATCATCTGACCTTAACTGTTCTTTAGCGTTCAAAATAAAAAGCAGAAGCACTGCAGGATATCAACATATCTTTTAAACCACAAAAAATTACATAATTGTTTTCTGTTATCCAAAAAAAAAAAAATCTAATTGATAACATTGGGAAACCCATGGTCAGCATTTTAAGCAAACCAGACACATAATAAACATTCTTTTTCTTTTCTTCTTTCCAGATAACGCAGGGAGGAAAAAATAGTTCTATGGACATATATCAAAATTATAACTGCAGTGCATCTGATGGCTGTGACAAATTATAGAATAAAATGCAGACAATTTATAAGAGATAATTAATTTGCTAACTTGATGTGCCACAGGGTGTCCAGACATTTAGTCAAACATTAGTCTGGATGTATCTGTGACGGTATTTCTGGATGAGGTTAACTCACTGTGGGGGGGCCTCATGCCATTAAAAATGCTGAGTAAGAGGGAACTCTGCTGGCCTGAACACCTTAAGCTGGGACATTGGTCTTTTTCTGCTTCTGGACTCAGATTGAAGAACTGCCTTTTCTTGGGTCTCAGGCCTGCCAGCTTTGACACCAGAATGAATACCATTGGCTCTCCTGGCTCTCAGCCCTTTAGACACGGACACTAGAACTAACACTATTGGCTCTCCTGGTGCTCAAGCTTTCAGACTCAGACACTGGAGCTAAAGCCATTGGCTCTCAGGCTTTCAGACTCAGACCCTAGAACTAACACCATTGGCTCTCCTGGCTCTCAGGCCTTCAAACTCAGACTGGAACTACATCACTGACTGTTCTGGGCCCCTGGCTTATTGCAGATTCTGGGATTTCTCAGCCTCCATAGGAGCTGATCCCTTAGGATAAATATTTCTTTCTCTCTACCTACCCTATTGGTTCTGTTTCTTTGGAGAACTCTAATACATCAAACTACTCACAATCTCTCTTATCTGTTTGTTTACCTGTGTCTCCAAATCCTTATCTCTCCCTCATCTTTGCCAGGCATGAAATGCTCTCTGTACCACTTCCGACCCCTTGTTCTTTGTCTTCTTAATTCTGTGGACTTCAGCTTTGACACCACTTCTTGATAATCATCCCAGGCAACCCACCTTGAATCACGACGGGTTTCCTCCTACTGGTCCCCATTGCATCTCTTGCTCTCCTCTGTACTTACCACACTTCACTGTAATTCCCAGTTTATTTATCTTCTTTCATTACACTATTAGCTCCTTCAGACCAAAGACAATGACTTGTTTACCATTTTATTGCATAAATCCAGCATAGTGTGTGGCATATACTCAATATAGTATATTTGTTGAATGAGTGAACAAATGAAGGATGAGTCTGGTTTCTTTTGGGCCCAACCTAATTTCTTTTACCTCATCAACAAATTAGTGATGCAGATGGCATGGTTAACTTTAGGAGTGCAAGCCAACAGATTCATAATCAGTTTACTTTAGCCAAGTAGATTTTGAGATGATTGAAAATGTTATGTGTTATTTTTGCCTATTGACATTCACGTGTGTTGCTTTCATGAAAACCTGAGAGAAACTGTACTAATATTTGGAATGACTACTCCTATCTGTTCTCAAAACCATATGCCTTGATATCACAGTTACGGTCTCTCCCATCTGTTCAGCAGGGAAGGCTATTTCTGATGAAGGGAGAGCTAAATCATTTCTGAGAGCAGAGCCTGTACAGAGCCTAAATCAGATGGAGTAGAAGGTCCTGTTCAGGGACAAATAAATCCTTACTGACCTTAAAAAAAAAAAAAAGGACTTGATTTGTTTAACTGTAACTATTTCTCAAGAAAAAAATACTTGATGAAACTACACATTGTTTTCTTCCTGATCAGCAAGTGAGTGAATGTGAGCACATACTGTTCCATGGACTTGTTCCCTGAGATGTGGCTCTAGAAACACTTGGTCCTGAGTGTGGACAGGAATGTTGAGTCACTTAAGTGATAACAATAAATCACTTTGCCTCAGAGTTTCCATGATATCAGAGGCTTGGAGGAGTTATGCAAATAAAAATCTTGCCTTAGACAAGAAGTATTCATTAAGATTGAAACAAAAAGATGTGGCTGGTCATTCACCTTTGCTGAGTGTAGCTTATTAGAGAGGCTGGGCTCTCTTGTCATACATAGTGCCTTCCTGTAAGGAAACCTTAATTGTGTAAGCTTTGAGTTGGGGAGGTATGGTGAGGCAGGTTAATAGTTTTGCTGGATTCCAGAGACCTGAGTTCTTAGAAGGGGTGAAGGTTGAGGACTATCATTAAAGGCAGATGTGTGCACCAGGAAGTTAAGTAGAGAATGCATGGGGGGCTCCTGTTCATGGCACTATGCCTTGGGATCAGACAGACCAACCTATGTGTATGATCCCCTATAGCCCAGCATGATGAAGCACTAGTTTCTTAGCAACAAGCACAGGGATCTGTGTAAGCATTTCTATTATTTTAAAGCATTTCTGGACATCACTATTAACATAGAAAAAAAAAAAAGGAAACACTGGCCTCTGCCTATATTGCTCCCTATATAGGGTTGAAGCATAAATAATGTTTTGAATTTCCCTTTTCAGATCAGATTTCAGTTTTGTAAGCATGCCTTCCAGTTCTTTGTGTAGAGTTGTCCTTTATGAAGCATGCAGGCTGGAATCAAAGATAGTGGTATCTCACAGCCTCACTTCTTCTCTACAGTTACGAAAGTGTAACCACACAGAATAGAGGTGCAGACATTTTAAAGTGCACAGATTCTATCCTGTCAACATCCCAACCTCTCCCAAGGCTTCTGCCAAGAAAATGCATCTAAGCAGGCAGGGTGGATCCACATGCCAGCTAAATGCTGTCACTAGTCCAGTTTAATCAGACATCTCACTAGTAATTTACATTTGGAGATTTTTTTTCTAGCTCATTAAATGAATTTGAATAAAACCCTGGTTTGTCAATTTTTCTATTCTGTGTTTCTGCATAACCACTTGAAGTCAAATGTAGCTTTGGAAACAATGATTATTTAAGGTTTGGTTATTGACATATTTGTGTATATGTGTTTTTAACGGGTTATTTTAGTTAACTGAATTTCCTGTCATTTCTATTCTCCTAGCCAGGACTGGAGTTATGTTTGGGGTGTGAGAGTGAGAGAGGGAAGTGCTATTGTGTGTTCAGTGATCATATCTGAATATGAGATGGGGCTCGTCTGCCCCTTTTCTCAAGGCTAGAGAAATGGGCTTTCTAGAGACCATTGAGAAAATGTCATATGTGTCTCATTGGCTTTGGGTGAAGCTGTGGATTCATGTACGATTCCTACCTGAACTTCCACAAGGGTAGATTGCTATGTCAGCAGAAAAAGGAGAGCTCATTAGCTGGGGAGTGGACCTCCTGTTCATGGGTTTGGCTTGGCCAGATGTGGTCCCTAGCATGGAGAGCCACCTGCCCAAGAAGGCCTCCTATTGGGGTGAGTGAACCATAGCAGAAGAGATTTGGAAGGGTTTGGGCAGAAGAAGAAACTAGATAGAACACAGGTGTGACCACTGAGCCCAAGGGAATGCTGGGTAAGAGAACACCACCCACAGCGGGTGTGAGTGTCGCCTCTGGGAATACCCTAGGAGGGCTCTGTTAGCTTGCAGTCAACAGGCTTAGGACACAAAGTTAAATTTGCATTTTAGATACATAATAAATGATTGTTCATGATATTAACATTGTGTTTGTTGTTTTTCTGAAGTTCAAATTAAAATTTTTTTTGTTTTATCTGACAATTCTATCATCAGAGAAAGTCAGGTTTCAACATCAGCCAGGGTATATGGATACAAGGCTAATTCAAGATGGTATTTTTCAAGTAGAAGATTTATTACCATATTTCTGTTCTTTTGATCTGGAGGGGTAGAAGCTGAATTTGAAAGAAAAATGAGGCAGTCACACAAAAAAAACAGAGAAGCAGCTCATCACCAACCCCCCGCTCCGAATGTAGCACATTCGAGCTAGGGGAGGGGAACAACTGTGACTATTTTGCTTATTTCTCTGTGATGGGCCCATTAATTACAGACTTGAAGATCTTTTATGTCCTAGCAAAATCAGAAATGTCATGGGATTGCGTGACTTTTTATATGGGGCCTGGGGGAGAATGAAACCCCAGCAATCACTTTTAAAGGGACCATGGGAGAAAAAATTTATGTTTTGTGATTATTACCCCATGAGTCCTTCATGCTTATCATGGTGGTTACACTGTTACTGTTAGAATTGTCACTGTCTGTGGAACAGGATGTTAAGGGCACTGTTTCTCCAGATTTAAAGCTTCTAATGATTAGGGACCCAAAACTCAGAATGATGGGTGATATGTCTCCCCGCAGCCTGAAATCAGGGGCAGCACATAAGAAGTGACCCCAAATTATCACCCACCTGCAGGACACACAGAATGGCAAGGAGTCACTGAGATGGGGGAAGATTTCCCTGAAAAGAATTAGGAAAGTGCTGTGTTTCCCACTCCTTTGCCTCAGAGGGCAAGACTGATATCCCCTGATGAAGCTGCCTTTGCACTGAACGTGGCTGAGCTGCTGATACTCACAGGTCAGGCACCGCCCTGGGCCCAGAGCAGGGTGTGCTGAGTGAGTCTTCAGGAAAATTCAAGAAGCCTCCCCTGGAGTCTGGGAGGAGGGTGTCAGTCTGTCTCTGACAGGCCCCTGAAAAACCACGTCAGGGTAAAGGGCTGGCTCTATCTTCCCCACTGCCAACAGTAAGAAGAGAGAGACTGGTCTGTGTTTCTAGAGTTTGGCAGGGAAAGAGTATTGAGTAGACAATGGAAGGATTTGGAAGGATATCCAGAAATAACTTATCAGAGAGGTGTGCCTGCCTAGGGGAGCTTGGCCATCCCAGCAGGGAGAGGCTGTAAGTGCTTACTGTTGGCCATGAGGGCTGAGGGACGACCATAGGAGTGGCTGGAGCAGGAGTCACTGGCTCACAGAATGGGGCCCTGGGGGTCCCTGATGGGAAGGGACTCGGAGAGCCCATATGCCAAAGCATTAGCATCTGGATGTCTGTCACAGTGAGGCACTGAGGTGGGATCACTGTCAAGGTTCTTTTGCACCCTTCTGCCCCAACTCTGGAGGAATGTGGCAGCATGTGACAGTTTTAAAACATGGCCCAACATTCTTTGACATACCTCCCATCGAGGGACTTAAAGCTGGTCTCTGAGTGCTTTCCATTACCAGGGTAGAAGCCCCTATGGAGAAACTGGCAGCTTCCACTTCCTCCCCTATAGGAGATCTTGGGATCTGGTCACTATGCTGTGGGGAAGCCAAGCAACTACAGGGACAGGGCTTGGGTAGGTATCCAGGTGACAGCCCAGCTGTGGTCCCAGCCAGCAGTCAGTGCAACCTCCAGACAACTCGAGGAGGAAGGTGCTTGTTGATTCCAGCCCCCAAACTTCCCAGTCACCACCAGACTTTGAATTGCCCTGGCTGGTGCCCCATGGAGAAACTTCAAAAGCAAAAATAATTGACTGTTATGTTAAAGGTCTAAATTTGGAGTGATTTGTTACACACCCCGTGCCAGAGCAAGAAGCCAGAAACAGCAGACAGGAAGGGTGAATAGGATGTGAGGGGAGTGTTTTGATTTTAATCCTACTGTTCTTTCTAAAATCTAAAAAGGACACTTCTCCAAGTCCTGAAAGTGTCCTGAAAGTGATAGAAAAACTATGGAAGTGACCTTTCTTGAGAGGTTGAGAATGGACATCTGGTATAACTTATTTGAAGATCAGTGGTTAAAAAAAGAATAGAGTGTTTTTTCTTTTTTACTCAGCTATAATATGAGGTAGGACAAGTAAGTTCATGAACTTATCCTAAAAAGTGCTGCAGACCACGTTTCTGAATGTCACTGCACTCACCTTCGAAGTCCTCCCCGTGGGAAGCTGGGCACCAATGCCAGAGCCTAGCTCACTCTTCAAAACAATTTTAGAACTCTTTCTAGAATGACTATCAGAGCTGTTGTTGTATGAAGTCTACCAATTAAGTTCACAAACATGTCATAGCAAAGTGCTTTGAAGGGTGAATTGGGCACTGGCCTCAGTGCATAGATTCCTAAGTGGAGTGCTTTGATGGTGATGGTAGTGACTCAGCATATGTAGCCCTTTCCCTAGGATAGAGTCACACATCCATCTTGGTAAGTGAGCAGGGCACCTGTTTATTTTCTATAATCAAGTTGATTGTCTCAAGCAAAGGCAAAAAGAAAAGATTTAGAAATTTATTTTGGTGGACTCTTTCTATTCAAGTGATAACTAAGACAATTATGTTTTCCCAGTTTGAAAAAGAAGCAATGTATCAGAGACTAATATCTTGTATGTGGGGGTGAAATGTCATTATGGGATAAAAGAAATACACGATTGCTTTCTCTTCCTGACTGGTTGAGAAGGAGATTTCTTGGCCAACGTCACATTGGAAGTGACAGAACTCTGGTGAAGTAGAGATCATTTAGCCTGAGCAGGGTGACTTTCTACTCTACTTCATACTAAATATTTATAATAAGTAGCTATAGTCATCTGAGAATAAATTTACATTATATTTTTTAATGCAGTAGCATATTTATGAGAAACAGAATAACGATGTAATAATTAATGTTACATCTTAATTGAGTCCTAACATTCCCTTAAATTTGAAGAGCACTTTGCAGTCTTAGGAAAGTTCTTTCACTATATTCTCTCAACTGTTCTTCACAGCAAACCCAAAAGACAGGAAGTGTAGAAATCATCATATTTATTGAAAGGGGAAGAAATTGAGAGTAAAGGTGAATTAAGTGATTTGTTCAATATCATACAGTTGGGAAAGAGTGAGATTTGCCCCAGAACATTTACCTGGATCAGGCTAATGTCCTCTCTCTTTCATGTCTTATGGTGAAGCACATCCCTAAAGAGAAGATGATGTGAAAAACTGGGGTAAGTTATCTGAGCATGTGAAGAAGAATAAACCAGCAGATTTTGACTGCCCATTTCTATTCTAACACTTAAATTATCTCTGGGATATTATGTTTTGGAATTTGAGACTTGAAAGGTTATGAAAAGTAATTCCCTTTTTTAATGAATGAATTATTAAATGACATTTAAAGAGCATAGAAAACTGTATGAAATTGTATTTCAATTATATTTCAATTGTATTTCCCAATTGTATGTTTGGTTGTGGGTACAGAGAATAAAGAGCCAAGGTCATTACCCCTTGAAAATTAGTGGAGAACAGAGGAGGTGCTCCAAATGTGGTTGGGACTGGGGTGACTTTCTGGCAAAAGGACTTCTGAGTTGGTCTTCAGTGATGAGTCTGGGTGAATTAGGAGAAGACAGCTGGGATGGGCATCCCGGGCAGAAATCTGTGAAGGCTAATATTTAAAATGATTAAATGACTTTCCAGAGATCATAGTTATGGCACATGAAGACCTGAATGCAACCTAGCTTTCCATATATACCACTTAGCTCTCTCTTTCTTTTCTAGTTCACTTTGAAAATGTACGAACATCAAAACTATCTCTGCAGATATCGTTAGGATCTCTAAAGGATATCTGAAAGTTTTACCAAGCTCAGTAAGAGGGGATGAAAGAAAACCAGTACATAGGGATTTAGGTATCTAACATATACTTAAATATGTATTAGTTAGGTTTTTAAATTATATGAATTGATCGCTTTGTGCAAAAAAAGAATAACAATGGGAATACTGTAATCTCTTTCACCCAATGCCAAGAACGTGAGCTGAGAAATGCAGCCTGCTCTTTCTTTTACTGGTTCAGTTACTGTGTTCTTACGACAGCAAAAACATCTTCCCTGCTGACTATGAATCTAGAATTTTAAGATATATACATTCTAAATGGTGGAACCACAGTATATATGGGCTTTGATGCATGGGGAGAAAATGATATGTAGTCAAAATTACCCTTGAAAATATCTTAGGAAAAAAGCAAATCTAAGATGTATATGTACAGTGGCTCTTCCTAGGTCCAACATAATCGGATTTTTCCTTAGTGATAGAACAATTGTCAGTTTCAAATGAAACCGTCATCTTGCTTGTAGTGGCCAGCATTAAAATTCGCCTGGAAAAAATGGCTCAGAACAGTTATGAAAATGTTTTATGAAGAGTGATAAAGTGGGAATATTTGCATGGCTAGATCGAGACATGTCATGTCAGTGAATGAAGTAAAGGTGCAAACATTGCTATTTCAAATCAACAGGAAAGGATTAATTTTTCAACAAATGTAATGGTATAACTAGCTAAATGTATAAAAGTAATGAGGCTAGATCAACTGATAAAAGATTAATAGGTATGATCACATCAAAATTTAAAACTTCCTATTGAAATGAACTAAGAAATACATTTACGGCATTCATGCGAACCACAACACATGTAGGGTGTTTTCCAGTTGATTTGTGTGGCTGTCTGCACATCCTCTGAAAATAAATTGAATAGGCAGAAGCCATAGGAACCTCGTTGGCCACACCCAGTACCTGCCTCCCCCTCAACTCCGCAGCCATGTCTGATTAGACAAGTAATGTGTCCTAGCAAGACAATCCAGAAGCCAGGTTCTCAATCTCACAAAGACAGATGCATTGCTGGCTACACCGAAGAAAACATCCACACTTCAGTTACATGCAGACTAAGGCTCAGAGTTGGTTCCAGGGTAACCATAAGCCTGGTGAATATATAACCCCATGAATATCAAAACTAAAGTCTTAGCAAGTAAACTATCTGCAGAAAGAAGAGAGGTCCAGATAAGAAAGGAGAAGTGGCTAGTGGTCCTAGAAAGGGCAACCACAATGGCTTGACAATTTGCCAGTTCTTAGGAGACTTGTCCTACTTTCTTGTTTTGGGTTCCAATGGGTTATCTTTATTCCTAGCTGTATGTTCCCTGCTTCCTAAAATGGATCAAAGAGATTTGTGTTCTCAACAATCACATGACCTATATGACCGTGGAGCTAACATATAATATTGAACATTCCTTTACAACAATAGATTTTAAATTGTAAGATGGGGAAAAAGTATGGACAGGGATTTTTTTTTTTCCAAAGAAGCAATTAAAATGGGCATTAAATATAGAGAGAAAAATTCAGCTTCACTAGAATAAAAACATAAAGTAACATGATACTAGGTTTTTGGCTTATCAAATTAACTAAGATTTATAATATTGAGGAAGAATGGGAAAAATAGGTCTCTATGTACTGCTTATAAGACTATGGATAAGTCAGACTTTTCTGCAAATAAGTCTAGATTCTTTTTTGATAAAGCCAATCTACTTTTAGACACTGAGGCTAAGTGCTGATTAAGTTATGATGATATAGTTATAATAATATAGAAGTTTTATAGAAATGATTACAATATGTATACACAAATCTGGATCTGGACTTCTTTTGAAATGGTAATAGTGACAATATCATGGGTGAGTGTTAAAAACTAGGAAAAAATTCAAAATATAAGAAAGTAAAAATAGACAACAAATAATTCTAAAGAATTAGACAAACTCATAATTCTACCACCCAGATTTCTGCTTTTAACATATAGGCTCAGAAATAGGTCAGTTACTGAAGTGCCCATCCAGCAGGTAAATCCCAAGATCATTTCTTGGGAGTCTCATCCTGATCTTGGTCACTCAGCACAGGTGATGCAATGACCACTTTCTTGCTGTGCCCCACACCTCTTTGGGATTCCTTCTAAATTCTAAGCTTTTTATTCTCACGGAAAACTAACTCTTCCTCTGCCATTTGGAAAATTTTCATTTTAAGCCAGTTAACTTGTATTTATCGTGCTTGTCTCTTTTGTGAAATAGTGTTCTTTATAAATTTGTTTATTCCCCTTTTTTGTCAGTTCTAGGTTCAATCCCCAATGAACTTTATTCTTTGGACATGTTGTCCTATCAATTTCCTTGGGAATATTCATGGCTGGTTTCTCCTCCTAGAACTCTGTCCTGCTCTTCATTTTTTATCTCTGATGTGACAATGGAAGATGGTTGTAATAGTGGTGAATCAAACCTGTGTCTCTGCTTCTTTGTAACATGACACTGTTGTTCCTCCTATCAAGAGGTTATATACACATCTTTAACCCCTTGAGTCTTGGCTGGTCTCATGGGTTGGGTTGCCTTGACCAGTAGAATATGGTGGAAATGACATTGTATGAACTTTAAAGACCTTGAAATCTCTGCTCACAACTTCTTGGAACATTGGGAAGTGCTGTGAAGAAGCACCATCTCACCTCCTGGAGTGTGAGAGGCTATGAGGAGAACAGATCCCAGACAATGGCTGTAACAATTACCAGACACATCAGTAAGGCCATCTTGAATCTTTCAGTGGAGAGGTTGGATTACCACAGTTACAGATGTGATTCTAGGTTAGACAAGCAAGAAGGACTGCTGGGATTGCTAACCCACTGAATAATAAGTCATGGTTGTTTTGAGCCACAAACTTCTGAGATGATTCCTTAAGTAGCAATAGGTAATTGATATAATCACTTTCTTTAAGGGAAGCTTTTTGGAGTTTTACATCACATCCTTCAACCTCTGAATCCCTATCCCCTCCATCCCCCACAATCTGGGTTAAGTTAATTCATTTTTCTTCTTGACATCTCAACAGGTCTTATATTTTTAGGTTATTAAGTATGAAATGTCTGATTTCCTTAAGTACTAAGTTTGACAGTTGCCATTTTTGACATTTTACTTCGACATTTCTTGTTTTATTTTTACTCTAAAGGCATAACTTCATTGTTTCAAACACATGTTTAGACTTGTGATTATCTTTCAAAATTTTTAGTGTAATTTTTGTGAAATAATTGAAAGCGAAAAATTTATGTTATTTTCGAATATAAGTCTTGTCATGGAACCAATGCAGTGAAGACAGCTGGAAATGTCAATGAAGGGTTTATGGGGGAGGGATGTGGCTCATGAACACACAGTATATCCATTGTTTAGGAAGTTCCTTTCTGGTGGTTTTAATCTTGAAAGTGAGCCACATGGGTGACTAGAGTCCAAGGTGGATAATGATGAGCTGAAAGTTATCGTGGAAGCGAATCCATCTTACCCTACACATGAAATAGCAGCAAGGTTTGATGTTACTATTCCAACAATACTGGATCATTTGAAACAAACTGGCAAGGTAAAGAAGCAGGATGGACAGGTTCTGCATGAATCAAACGAGCATCAGAAGAGAAATCGTCTTGAAGCTTGCCTTTCTTTGCTTTCATGGCATAACTATGAATGATTTCTACACAGTATTGTTATATATGATGAAAAGTAGATTATTTTTGACAATCACAAGCATTTGGCACAATGGTTGGACAAAGACAAAGTGCCAAAATACAGTCCAAATGGAATATATATCACATGAAGCTAATGGTGTCCATTTGGTGGTCCAGCGCTGGTATTATCCTGTATAGCTTCATGAAACCTGGCCAGTCGATTACCGTGGATATCTATTGCAACCAACTGGATGAAATGATGAGGATGCTTATAGTCAAGATTAGCCAATAGAGAAGGTCAATCCTCTTGCAAGACAATATTCCACCATACATCACACAGACAACACTGCTCAAACTACACAAGTTGTACTTGGAAACTCTCTGTCATCCACTGTGTTCACCAGCCCTTATACCAACCGACTACCACTTCTTCCAGGCTTTGGACCACTTCTTGAAAGGACAAATATTCAATTCTCAACAAGCTGTAAGAAATGCCTTTTGTGATTTCATACCCACTTGCTCTTCAGGTTTGTTCGCTGCTGGCATACACAAGCGACCCTTGAGATGGCAAAACCCCATTGATAGTTTAGGTGCATACTTTAATTAATCATACTGCTTCTTGTTTGAGATATAATAAAATACACTTTGATTCAAAATTGGACATTTCATATTTAGTGACCTAACCCACTAACCCATAGGGTCATTGCATGCCAGGTTTGCAATGGTCTGTTTCCCTGACTACAGTGCAGTCCCCAGAGGGGAAACATCTCTATCCTTTTCACTGTCATGCCCTAACATCGAGCAGGATACTTAACAAATAACATACATTCACATAGTTTTTGTTTTGAAATTCATAAGCATATATATATGAATCATATTATATTTTGTAACTTGCTTTTATATTAAACAGTAAAGCATGGACATAGTTCAGTAGTCTTTTGAAACATTATTTTTAACAGCCCTAGGCTAAGCCTTTGTTGGGAGGTATTACCATTTATTAAAACTTATACTCTATTTTTGACATGTAGGTTGTCATCAATTTTTCAATGTTATGAAAAATACTGCCATGAATATCTTGTATACAAATCTTTGTCCACATCCTTAATTATTTTCTTACAATAAATTATTAAAAGTGAATTTGCCTTGTCAAAGGCTTATACATATTAAATAGTCTTAACCTGTTCATAATCATTACAAAAGAAGGGGAAAACAGATGAGCAAAACCAGAAAATACAAATTGGTAGGATTATTGGTAATTTTATTGATTTTTATTGTTAGGTGTTCAAACCTATCTTTAAATTGATGAACTGGAAGATATAAATAAAATCAGTCTTCTACTTTCAAGAGTATACAATCCTTGGGTGTGTATAAGTCCCTTTACCCAGACTTTCTTTTCTGAAGTATTTTGTAGGCTTTGGTGCCCTATCTTGTGGTACTGAATATTATGAGGTAGAAACCCAACGCCAGGTTAATTTTCCTTTTATATATGTGACTCAAATTTTTTGCCTGGCTGCCACCTGCTCCCTGCTGTGATTTTTTTTTATATATAATAAAGACCTTTACTTTGTAAAGTATTTGTAATGATTGACCTGAGTCAGTTTTCACTGAGATGTCATATACACTTTCAATGTCTAGATTAAAATTTGTTTTTATATTCCAGGAATTTTTTCTCATACTTTAAAATGTGTTCTGTAGTATTTAGTGACTTTTCTTTTTGCAGGAACCCCGACTATGCCTGCGTTAGAACTCAATTTCTTGTCTACTGTATATTATTTTCCTCTAGTTTCCATTTACAAAAATTTGTTTTGCGAATTTTCCAATTTCCATCTTGTATATCTCTTAATGTGCATAGTATCCTTCCCACAGCATTCTTGTTCCCTTTTTTATGTTCCCATTTTGTCTAAAGCTATAATGATTTTCCTTTTTTAATTTTTTCTGATCTCTATTTTGTAACTCATTTCCTCCTGTTATCCGTTACTTCCTGTTGTGATCGTTTTTTCATAGTTATAATTGCTTAATTAAAATTAAAAAAAATTATGGTGGAGTAGTATTTTATCATAATTTTCTTCTCTTTAGTGGCAACTTATTTTGTCTGGTGCATTCTCATCACCTATAGAAAAGTTTTGATGCACTTTTACATGTTTTTACTTTATGTGTGTATTTTTTTGTTACCCGTATCCAAATGAGTTGCAATTTCCTGGACAGATATGTACAGATTCCTTTGGTGACAGTGGAGGAAAGGAACGATAGGGTTACCTTTCTAGTTTTTACATGGTAGGATCTCATGTCTGCTGCTATGAGAATAGGGTATTTATTTCACACGGAGTGCTTCTAAGTGTGTCTTCCTGGTTTGTCCAAACCTAAATTTCTTTAGGAGGATTTTTACCATCAGTCTCACATACCACTGATCCCTTTTCCTGGCTACAGTTGCCAAGGACACAGATATGGGATTCCTGGATGATGCCTTCCCCTCAGGCAGCATATTTGTGCTGAGACCTGTCTGCTGAGATCTGTCCCTGCTCTCCGGCTACACTTCATTTGCCCCTGACCACAGCTGGCTTCCCTGCACTCCTTGTTTTCTGTGTCTTCTCTCTTAGTGCGTCCTCTGAAGTTTTCCATGTGGCAAAGCCTCAGCTGCTTTTGACTTACCCTAATTTGGAGTCTGGAGTTCTCTACCAACTTGTTCCACTTAAAATAATTATTTCCATTTGCTGATTAGTTTTGGGGAAGTCAAGTGGAGAAGTGAGAACCAAGTATTCCTCATGAAGTAGTTAACTCTTTAAAAATCATTCTGTCAAACTTGCCGTTTGAGAAATGGGTATCTGTAATGCAGAAAGACAAACACATGAATAGAAAGATTATTATACTGTAGTCAACAATGTTAACATCCACAATCATGGAGGCAGTTCTGGAAACATAACTGAATAAACCGTTATATGTGTAAAACCTTATATTCTGCCTTGAGTGGATGGAGGGATGAATAGAATTCCTTTGATTACAGGGGCTTCTGTTGATTTCACTAGGAAAATGAACTTGCATGCATCCGGAAAAAGTCAAGATTCTTTCAGAGGAATCTTTGATTTGTTGGTCACTTTCAATATGAAAAGGAAGTAGTCCAAGAGACGTGCCATGTTGACGTCAGGTTGCTACCGAAAGGAGGAGTGTTTCTATCAACCACCCTACATCTCTGTCTACTCCCTTATAGAAACTCAACTGTACAAGTCAGGGATACATACTGCTCTGTTACCCTTTCCACTGAAATGTTAAGAAATATATCATCACACAAAGGATCATTGCTCCTTTCAAATCATTTCATCCATATCAATGTCTTCGTTCTTTGTGGGTTTATGGATGTAGAAACTCAAAATCTTGCACCATTGTCCTTAATCCAGAAAGTAGCTTGTTTCAATAGCATAGGTAGTTTTACCATGAAGGTAATAAAGCTGAGGCTTCAGAGACCCTCACTTTTGTGGGACTATTTCAAGGCCTGAGCTCAGTAATGTGTATCCATGAGGATGTGGCTTTGTCCAGTGAGTGATAGTAAGATAGTTTCATTTCAATGAGCTAAGGCCAAGACTCTTCCCAGTCCAGCCCCCACTTTTTCACACTTAATCTCATATTAAGTGGCTTTGCGTGACCATGGACATTTTGAAGTTGTGTTGGGAATACACTGTTTTGTGATTTGTTAGAAGATAGCTAGATAGTTTGCCAAGAATTTCGTGTATCCACTTAAATTATTGCTGTCCTAGTATAAAATGGTTTCCAGTAATACTCCTCCCAACTCTCTCCTTTTATGCCAATTCACCCAGTGTCATTGAAAAAAAGGGAAAACCCAGAGGTTGTTACACAATATGAATAGAAATGTTACATATTTGGATAGCAGAAGAGAAAAAATGCTTGAACATGTGAAGCCAGAAGCTTGTCATCAGACATGTAAAATTATCATCAATGGAGGATTAGGTTCTCATCAACACCTTGTTAGTTCAGAAGGTTTCTGTTTCAGGAGTAATTGAAAATGCAGTGTATATAATTATATACATATCATACTTTTTTATTTTTTACAGGGACTGTGAATAGTAAAATTTCCATGGTTTCTGTGTTTATAGGAAACATGGCAGTACTACAAATAGGAAGTATTACAAGCAGCAAGTATTTCTATGTGCAAAATTGTTTGTCAGCTTTTAAAATTTATGTGTTGTGACTTGCCTCACTGTAAATATTTCCTTTTGTATCTGATGATTTTTTTGGTCAACGCTTTTCTTAAAGGAGGCTCTCAAAATTGTGTGAGCTTCAGGCTCCTCAAAACCTGAACCAATCCCAGCTCCACCAGGTAAAATCAGGATCTCACACAGCAATCAATGACTGTGGTTTCAAACTGCAATGGGAGGAGAGAGGATTCCAGCTGCCAGTTAGCAGCAACTTCCGTGTTCTGAGTGACCTATGCGAGATAAAAATAAATCTTCAATTTACTTGGGGACTAGTGGAGGAAAAGGGTAAAGAACGCAATGACTGTTCTTTGTATCATTTCTTGTTTTTCTTCCATGGGCTCCCTTGAAGAAGAATGGTTTGAGACTTGATTCAACATGATTTAAAGCAGAAGTGTCCAACCTGCAGGGTTCTGGGCCAGGTGATTTTGTAGAGTTTTTTTTTGCCCAACTGGTGACAGATATCACAAAAAGTATGCATGGACCTACATTTGCTAATCAGCTTTCCTTCATTAGTGCTTATGTATTTAATGTGTGACCCAAGACAACTCTTATTCTTCCCTTCCAATGTGCAGCAAAGCAAAGAAGAAAAAAAAGAAAGGTTGGGCACTCTTGATTAACACTTACCTGAACTGTAGGAAGTACAGTGGAGGTTAACTTTGCCTTTGGATTTGAGCAAGTGAGACCTCTGCCCGGCCCCAGGACTCAGGAGCCCTCATACTGGAGAGCCTTGTGAAGTTGTCCTCCACTGCATGGTATGGGCTGTAGCCAGAACTCCTCTTCCCACGGGAGCTTTGAGCCTAGATCTGGTTGCAGGTGGGTCCTGGTATTGAGAATCACCTAACTCAATGTTGTATGAGTCTCCCTCTGACGGACAGGCCTGGCCCAGGCTGGCAGAACCATCTGGGTGAGTCATCCTAAGCCTGGACCTGGACCCATGTGGTCCTTGGTGTTCCATTCACTGCAGGGTGCTCTCCCCTCTCTGTCCTGTGACCCAGTGGAATCTTCCCCATGGGAAGTGTGCAGGAGATGTAAATAATTGCAGTATGATGAACCCCCAGTTCACGGAGGGAAGCTTAGCAGCAAGGTGATTATTGCTGCAAGCCCACGCAGAACATCATTCATGGAATTGTGTGAGACTGGACTGCCAGAATGTGCTGACATGCTCATTCTGGATCACTCTCACATGTACTACAGACAGATAGGTTCAGGGATATGGATTACCAGTGACCGCCAGTGGTACACGACCGAGCCTTGGATTTGAGCCATGTGTGGGTCTTTGTGTGTGTGTTGTGGAGGGGCTCCTGCCCATCAGTAGTCCCCCACAGTGCTGCCTCCAGTAATAGTACCTGAGGGTGGTAGGAATGGCAGAAGCCATTCTGTATCACCCAATTCCCAGCACCGCCATCCAGGAAGAGGAATTATCCCACCTCCTCTGCCAATTCTATGTGACAATGTCAGGAATTCCTCCAGGGGCACCATACCTATTTCCTCCTAGGACTTTTGACATGACTGCTCCCCAATACCAGGAGGCCCTTGGGATAGATGTCCTCTCTGAATTGCCTCCTGTCCGTGTCATGGAGCTCTCCTGCCTCAGTCTTACCCAGTCTAAACAAGGAATAGACCTTCCTACACATATGGGACCTCTTCTTTCCCACCTTTCAATGGTCTGACAATGACATTTGGAAAGAAGGGGTGCAGTTAACTTGAAAGAGATAAAATTCTAGAAATGCAGTGATTATGGCACAAAATGTTCAAGAAAAGACCTGCTTGAAGTATGGGTTGTTCTACATTCGCAGTATAAGATTTTGAACTAGATGTTCAACATGACCAGACAAAGAATTATTCACATCTCCTGCATACTTTAGATAAGACTTGAATTTGTGTCCGTCATCCACTAAGCACAGTAATAATCTTAGAGGCATATGAAGCCAATATTTATAGATAATGCAGCACCATGAGTAATGATGTAGCCAGCATTAAATAAAAGTTATTCTGTGACTGCTAAGGCAAGAATATCAATATTGTTTCCATACGATTAGGTTTTTAAGAGCCATGGGGTTTCTAGTCATAAAAATGTTCCTATGTTACTTGAAGTGAGAGATAGAAATTAGCTAAGAATAGCGCATATGACAAAGAGCAAAACAAAACAAAGCAAAAAAATACTCACGAGGGATAGTTTATGGATCTCAACAACAAGATATGGTGCTGACACCGTAAAGGGTCTTCATGCAGAATGGGAAGTAAACAAAAATGCTAGCTATTATTCTAAGTTTTCATTAATAGTATCACTATAATTTGAAAGGCTCAGACATTTGTAATACAGTTTTAAATCAGATGGTTTATTTAGATAGGGACCCTACAAATAAAAGTTATCTGTGACCTCACATCCCCTCCATGTAGCCCTAGTGGAAGTAAATAGCACTTAAGACCAATAAGACCTGGTCCCTGCACATATTTACAACATCAGCCTTTGCAATTGTTTTATCTCCTTCAGGGAATCCTTCTCTTTTTTGATGAAATATTAGCTATTTGATCATTCTCATCTTAATTTCACTTCATCATATAATTAGAAGCTCATCAAATTCCTCTCTAATTGCCCCTATCTACAATTTTACTAGTTGTGAATGAATACTATTTCGTATACCATCTCATCTGCTTATTTATAAATTATTTCACACATATTTACTTACTCTCTCTGAAAAATTATGAAATCCTTTAGATCAGACATTATGTTTTAAGTCATTTCTCAGTGTGAGCAGAAAGCTGATGTATAATAAATACTTGATTAATTAAACAATATAGGAAGTTTATAATTGAAAGAATTGGAATATAAATAATAGATATAAAGAATGATAATGTATGAGGGTGATGTTTTGAGCTTTTGGATAGTAGAATTTTAGTTAAATACAAAGTCTTAATTGCAATTACATTTTGGTTTAGTTTGAATACACTATTAGAAAACATGGGGTAAAGTGAGTTGTTAAATGCTGATGCTAGGGAAAAAGAAGGTAAGTCTCCTTTCAGCAAAAGACACCAATTTTATCCTCTGCTCCTGACTTTGAAAGTCTTGATGGAAGTCAGAAAGAGCCGGGCCCCCTTCGTTTCAGGGAAGCTGTTGTCACTTATCATGTAGCTGATTTCTGTTCTGTGCAATCAATCTAGTTAATGTCAAGTGCCACTGACAAGGGTGTTCATGACTCAGTCATCTGGAGGCATTCAAAGGGTTGGCGTGATGGCTCAGATTGAAAAATAAACAGAAATAAAAAGTCCTCTAGTTTGAACTCCCCTACAACTCGAGTGCCCTCCTGGCAGCCAAAACTCAGAGGCCACTTTTCTTCTGAGAATGACGTCACCTACTTGCCTAGAAGGAGCAGGAAGGAATGGCCTCTGCCTGGCCAGAAGTGAGTCCCTGCTTTTACCTTGAGCACCAGAATGGCAGATGTGGCCATTCTCATCACTTGCTTATCTACATCCCCTCTTCCCTGTAACCTTACCTGTCTCAATAGGCTGAACTTCCCACAAGAGTGGGTGCCGTGTTTGTCCGGCTCGTAGACACATCTCTCCATAGTTAATGACAGTCTACTGACATGGGACCGAATTTTTTACCGGGCTTACTGGAAAGCTGGCTATCAGATTTGATGGCATTGAATATCTAATGATATTCTGGTCCCCGAGAAGAAAAGTGCTGTATCATTTTCACAGCCATGACACTGGACCAGAGAAAGATCCATTTGTATTTGGACCTTGACTTCAGGCAGCTAATAGAAGATTGTACAGAAGGACGTGTGGGTACGAAAGTAACTTCCCTTCAATTTTATTGTCTATTCTTGTTTTACAGCTCTGAGTACTGTTTCTCAGTCTTCTCTCTCTCCCAAGTTATCTTTCTGTTCTGACTGCAAAGTTCTTTTGACTGGGTCAGCTACCTCCCAAAGCAGGCCTTGTCTAAGTCATTTATCATGGCTTAAGTACACAAGCCCAGGACAAGGGCAACGTCAGAGGGGGAAGTGCAGCTCAGGATTTAGGGTGGCACTCTCTTCGTCCCCGTCACTCGGGTTCTTTTTCCTTCTCTGTCTTTGTGTATTTATTTGTACTTATGACAAGAGTACTGAGAACCTCACCTGGGCATCAGTAACCTCTAAATCTTATAAATGCTCAATGATCAAATGACGGGGCACACGAATTCAGCAGGGTGAATTGTTTCCTTTGATTCCCTCTGGCTCCACATTTCCTTGGTATTCTATCAGGAATTTTTAGTAGCAAATCCATTATTGTGTTAAATGGCATTTGCAGAGATTTCTCTGCTTGAAAGACTGTGTACCTGACACATTTTGACCAATTACTGATGCTTTTCTTCACTGGGCTGTACTGAGGAAGTGTCCAGACAGAGCATCTCCTGTAATTAGATAGATAGATCTGAGTGGATTTGTCTGAAAGCAGCCTAATAAATGACAGTTTGGTTGTCACGGTGAAATCTCCTTTAAACAAGGGGAAGTGGGGGCTTGTATTTACTGGTCCCATTAATCAGAGGCTGTACAGATATGCTTAATTTGACCTTTAAGCAGACATAGCTCAGGTGAAACTGTCTTTCTTTATATTAAAACTACTCGGCAAACTTATTTTTCTCTTTTAACTAGCACTAATTCCTGATTTCCTAACTGCTCAGTCTTTAAACAGCGGCGAGATTTTTAGAGTGTTGAAGTGAACGTAATATTTAATGAATGGCAATCATGTCACAGAAATAGCCAATCTGAGCTATCATTTTTCTAGAACTTTAGTCCTAACTCCAGGCCACTTGTTTCCCACGTGGACTTGACCACTGCATGTGTGGCTTAAAGAAGAGCATCGTAAAAGAAGGGTAACTTGAGCTGATCCTTAAATATAGTTGGAATTTAAAGTTGTGGGTGGAACAGACTCCTCCTGGGCCTTTTTTTCCTCCTTTTGTGATGTTTCCTTTTCTGAGGGTATAACATTTGATCTGATTTGAGAATCCAAGAGGAAAACTATATTTTTACGACAGAGAATGACTTCAATCTTAGTGAATAGAATTATTGAGATCAGTGAATCC
>CAUYQV010025786.1:0-14448 GCA_963574575.1 Galagoides demidoff | reverse complement strand
GTGCGCAGTGCAGTAGAGACGCCCTGTGATGTGTGACCTGCACAGTGCAGTAGAGACCCCTGTGATGTGTGACGTGAGCAGTGCAGTAAAGACCCCTGTGATGTGTGACCTGCGCAGTGAAGTAGAGACCCCTGTGATGTGTGACCTGCGCAGTGCAGTAGAGACCCCATTGATCTGTTAACTGACCAGTGCAGGAGAAAAGCCATTAAAAGTGTGACGTCCGCAGTGCAGTAGAGACCCCTGTGATGCGCGCAGTGCAGTAGAGACCCCTGTGATGTGCGCAGTGCAGTAGAGACGCCCTGTGATGTGTGACCTGCACAGTGCAGTAGAGACCCCTGTGATGTGTGACGTGAGCAGTGCAGTAAAGACCCCTGTGATGTGTGACCTGCGCAGTGCAGTAGAGACCCCTGTGATGTGTGATGTGCACAGTGCAGGAGAGACGCCAGGGATTGGGTGACGTCCGAAGTGCAGTAAAGACCCCTGTGATGTGTGACGTGAGCAGTGCAGTAGAGACCCCTGTGATGCGTGCAGTGCAGTAGAGACCCCTGTGATGTGTGACATGAGCAGTGCAGTAGAGACCCCTGTGATGTGTGACGTGGGCAGTGCAGTAGAGACCCCTGTGATGTGTGACGTGAGCAGTGCAGTAGAGACCCTTGTGATGTGTGACGTGGGCAGTGCAGTAGAGACCCCTGTGATGTGTGATGTGTGCAGTGCAGCAGAGACCCCCGTGATGTGCGATGTGCTCAGTGCGGTAGAGACCCCTGTGATGTGTGATGTGCGCAGTGCGGTAGAGACCCCTGTGATGTGTGATGTGTGCAGTGCAGCAGAGACCCCCGTGATGTGCGATGTGCTCAGTGCGGTAGAGACCCCTGTGATGTGTGATGTGTGCAGTGCAGCAGAGACTCCTGTGATGTGTGATGTGTGCAGTGCAGTAGAGACCCCTGTGATGTGTGATGTGCGCAGTGCAGTAGAGACCCCTGTGATGTGTGATGTGCTCAGTGCAGCAGAGACGCCCTGTGATGTGTGATGTGTGCAGTGCGGTTCAGCTTTCCATTTGAGATGCATTAGAAAGGAAACCAGAAGAATTGGGGCTGTACAGGGGCTGACATCTGCAGTTACTGCAGAATCTCACAGAGGGTGCGGGTCTGCGGAGCCCCCGGCTGCACAGCGCTCTCTGTGGAGGTCGCTTCGTCAGCAGGGCTGTCAGGGCAGATTTGATCTTCCCGACACTCAGCGTCCCCTTACCGTGTCTCAGGAATCACCATCAGCTCAGCGTTTCCCACTCTCTAAAATGTTTAACTTTCATCTGGAATAAATTAGGTGGAGTCCAGAAATTAAGAGTATGTAACTGAGGAATGTAGCAAATGAAGTTACGTACATGTATGCTGACAAAATTCAGCTGAGGGGTGTGTATATATGAGATGCAATTGGCGTGTGTGGCAGGCTGTTTGCTGGTAAGTGGGAGGGGCGTGCACCTGCCCCAGTCTGTCACTCCTCTGCCCTGACTCCAGTCCGGCACACAAAATCTAGTTCCAGGAAGACTGTAAATGAAGATTAGTCCCTTATATACGTAACTGTTCATCTTTCATGAGGATTCATCTTGAGTTTTCTTTTATTGAGATAAAAATCTTAAAGTAAATGCCTCTTGTCAGTTGCCGTTATTTTGAAAAAAATTGTAAATGTTAACAGAAATAAAATGAATTATTTGTGATTTATCAGATTTGGTAGGCTTTTCTTCTTGTAACTTTGCTCTCCCACCCAACCACCATAGACCAAACCTATTATTAATTTATATGATGTATTATTAAAAGACATTGGGTCTTAAAATAACAATATATTCTTACCACATGCCTGCCAGTGTCTTTTACAAGAAATTTAAAATGCCTTTTCACCTATAGTTGAGTCAAAGGGAAAATTATATCTCAAAGATAGAAAACTTGAGTGGCTCTGTTAAACTTAAGGGCTTACTGAAGATTAGAAATAAGATTTAAAGAGAAGATCTGATGGCAAAATAAGATAATTCATCCCACCCAAAGGTAACAACAAAATAGCATTGATCCTTACAGACCCATACAAGGAAAAACCAGGTATTTTCAAGACATCACAATAGCAGAATATCTGTTTTATAGGTCAGAACAATGTAATGCTTTAGTATTAAAGCAGTTAACAAAGTTGTATAGTTCATATAATGAGTATACTGGTTAATATTTTAAAAGTACAAAGTTTAATAACTTGACATCATTGTTTGGCTAAGATTTTAAAAGAATTACCAGCTACTAGAAGTCACCACCCACTAATGACTCACTGGCTGCTTTTGAAACCAATTTGTTTCTTTCCCAAAGTGATTCAGATGAACTCAGAGCTATTAAAACAATTAAATACAAGTGTCATACTGGGAAAATGTGGAGGAAGGAGACATTCTAGAACACTCCTTACATCCGAACAGTGAAATTCAACAGATTGGACTCCTGCATTCCTAGTCTATAAATCAGTCAAATAAGCAGAAAATTGGGGATTTTTTTTGCATTTTTAAATTTAATTTTATTTTTCATGAGGTATGGTTACTATGCAGTAAACTGCATATATTTAAGGAGTACAGTTCCACAAGCTTTGACATACACATCTCAACCCAGGTAGTTCTGGACACGCCTATGACCCTCACAAGGTTCCTGTGTGTGGCTTCCCGTTTATTTTCAATTCCTTCCCTTCTCCAGGGGCAATTTTAGCTGTTACATATACCAGTGCTCTGCACTTCTGTGCAAAAGCCCGTGTGGACTTGGCCTCCTTTCCCCTGGGTAGGCGGCTGGGGGTGCAACGGTTGGATCTTTTGGTGAAGACCTTTCTTTTTCTTTCTTTTTTTTTTTGGCCGGGGCTGGGTTTGAACCTGCCACCCTGCCACCTCCAGCATATGGAGCCAGTGCCCTACTCCTCTGAGCCACAGGCGCCACCCTCAATGGCTGGATCTTGAAAGGAGTGTGTTTATAGTTTACTAAAAAAACTGACAAACTATTCTACAAAAGAGTATGAATTTTCGGATTATTATGAGTAAGTGTGAGAGCCCTGGTTCCTTAGGGCCATCACCAAAACTGTTTACAGGTCAGTCTTTTTTTTTTTTTTTTTTTGCCAGAGCTGGGTTTGGACCCACCACCTCCGGTATATGGGACCGGTGCCCTACTCTTTGAGCCACAGGTGCCGCCCTACAGGTCAGTCTTTTGGTTTTAGCTTTTCCACGTGACCTTTGGGGCATGTAGGGCTGTCTCATTTTGGTTTTAATTTGCATTTTTCTAGTTTGAGCTTCTTACCACATATTTATTTGCCATGTAAGTATCTTCTTTGGTCAAAAGTCTATTCAAATTGTTGCACTTACAAATCTACAGGAAGATTTTTCTTAACTGAGTTTTAAGATATTATATATATATAACAAAAAATGAAAACAAACATATTATATATGTGTGTGTATTCAGTGCACAAATTCTTTCTCAGACATGTCATTTGTAAATATTTAGTCTCTCAATTGTCTCATTTTCTATACAGTGTCTCGTCAAAGAGCAGAAGTTTTTGTTTATTTGTACATTTGTTTGTTCAGCCAGACATAGGAGTTCATGGGAAGAATTTTAAAACTCGATTCTTGAGCTGCATTTTGAGAGATTCTGATTTACTGATCAGATAGAGAGGTTTGGGATATAGATTTCTCCAAAACTTCTAGTACATGAAAGCTTGAAACTTTAGGTCCATATTCTCCTTCTGTCTTTTATGTTATAGTCACTATATATTTTAAACACAAAGAATATTCTCTAATTTTAAATTAAATAGCCATATTGTTTATAAAAATTAACAGGAAAAATGCTAAAATAGTCTTTTTCAATTTGCTCTGTTATTTACCATTTCCGATATTCTTCTCTCTTTGGTTTCCTTCAGCAACGGCATTTCTGGCGGATGTGTGCAATTAATCTGAAGTATTTTCTTCAGCAATTCTGCTGACAGGAATTTTTTTTTACGTAAATGCATTTATTTTATTTTTTAGGTTTGAATAGTTTTCAATGGATATGAGATTTGATATTTGACAGTTTTCTTATTTAATACCTTTGATTATCCTTTAGTTTTATTTGGAAAACAGGAAAACAAAAACTGAAAACACATATTAAATATCAAAGAAGTAGCCGCCATTTCCTGACACATAGGTTTCAACCATGTGTGTGTACGATGATACTTACAAATCTAAAAAACAAAATATGCAACTTTTTGGACTAGTGCTGCTTATCAAAATAATTACTTGAAGAGCTCCAGCCTAGGCTCTCTCTTAAATACTGATGTTAAGAATAACGGTTGGGCAGCATTTTTTCACTCTTTCACCTATCCTCTTTATTTTATTATTTTTAAATTTAAAAGATTAAGACTTACTATGTAAACAGATAATATTGTCAGACATAAATACATTTATAAAATATTTCTTATTTTTTCCAAGACCAAACATTGTGCTACCTAGAACATATAAAATACATGTTTTTGATCGTACAATGAAATTAGCACTCAATGTTTAGTACTGGAATAATTCCAAGAAAATAGGATTTACTATTTTCAATTTTTATGCATACATCAGCATGATTGGCAATCCACAATTATCTGCTAAGTACCAATCATTCAAGTTCAACTTTAAATCCAAACAGCTGACTGCAGGAATCTCCCGTGACCCTGAAGCACAGGACAAGGTGTCTGGCATTGGTGTGCCTCCCCTGAGGACAGAGCTAACTTGGATCCCTCTGAAGATTATTTTTTAATTATAATATTAAAACAATTAACTGTATCAATTATTCTAATAACACATGTTGATATAAAACATTTTTGTATTTTTTCACTTGATCTTCATGTCTACACAAAAACACGTGATGTATGGAGACTACATTGCTGTCACTACCTGCAGACTAGAAGCTGCGCCGTGAGTTTGGGTGACTTCTCAGTCACACTGCAAACTGGCTCTGCACAAACACATTTCAGATATCTATTTCTCTTTTTGCTAAATAGCTTGACGTCAAAAACTGAAAATATAGAAAAAAATATAGAAAAAAAGAGAATATGAGAAAAGAAAACGCTGAAAAGATACATTTTGTTTAAAGCATTGACTTCTAGATTATGACAGATTTTGGAATCAGTTATCAATAAAAAGGCACTCTACTGATTGTTTTATAGTTAATCACTTTCTTTATCCTGTTTAATTATTGTTTGATCTAGTGCGTGATGTGAGCTGGTTACATTACCCACTGGCATCCATCACTGTTTGTGTGTGTGTGTGTGTGTGTGTGTGTGTGTGTGAGTGTGTGTTAGCTAAGGAGGATCGTGTGTGTGCAAAACACTTTTAGTTCACATAGTAAAAAGTTAAAAGTTGTTTCAAACTTAAGTTCAAATTAATAATATGCAAAATTCCAAGTACAGAGGACCTTTCATATAGATTCTTTTTCTCCTATGTTTGGCTAAAAAATGCTAAGCAAAGAACACACTTGGATGAACACGGGTTGAGGAGACTCAATTTCTCAATCAGATGCTTTAACCGGGAGCTGCCCTCTGTGACTCGGCCATTCCCTTACAGCCAGGCTGGGACCTCGTGCAAGTCCAATCTCATCACAGAACGCGATCCCGTGTATTGAGAAGGGAAAGGAGAGCAAGCCGACAAAATGAGAAAATGCCAGTGTCTGAGTGTCTGAATATGTTATAAATTTAATTCATTATGTGGAATATAAAGTATATGTTCGATAAAATTTCTGAACAGTTGTGATGGTAAAAAACTTCAGAGAATTCTGATGCTATAAAATGGAATCCCCTCTATCCCCCCGCTCCCTTTATTTGATATAAAAAGCTAGATGATTGATATACAAGAACAACCCACCACAGTGCCTGTGGGGCTGGTTTTCTATTAACTTGGAGGCTGCTTGTCTTGATTTGAATTCAATAACCAAATAAGAGCATCCAGGTATCTGGAGGGGGAATGAAAAGGCTTCTCATTTGAGGCTATTACTTTCTCTTTATTTCCTTCTTTTCTGCCTTTTATTATTTTCATGTAAAATTCTTCACTCCTGTAATCTACAAACTACCAGCTTCAAACTAAATAGCTGGCACTAGCACTGTTCTCATCTTTAATTGCAAATGTCTTTCCAACTGGCTTCTCGATTGAAGATAGATATCTATTACACTCTGTCTGAGAAATGAAAAATTAAAAATACTCATAAAATTGACAAACTGCCCTTCTTCAGAGCTCAGCTTCAAACACCTGTAAAGAACGTGTCTCAGACTATCCCAGTTTACACCTTGCATGAATCTCAAAGTGCAGTTGCTTTGTAACCAGAAAGTCTTTGGAACAATGTTTCACAACAGCAGGGAAGGTGATGAGCTGTGATTAACAACTTTTTGGTTCAATTTCTTGCTACAGCAAATTGTTCAAATTCATCTTGACCTCTTTCCTGATGTTTATCAGAGGAGATGGCAGTTTCCCTCCAGGCAGGTGCTGTGTTAGGGCTCAACGTACTTTCCATCTTCCTCCGGTGTTAACCATCTTCTTCCAGCTCCCCTCCCTCCCTTCCTCCTCCCTCTCTCCACACTCCCTCCCTTCCTTCCATCCTTTTCTGTCAGTATTTCATGTATTACGGTTTTCAGATTTTGCATTTTATACATCCACACTCTGGACCAGATGTAAAGTGATGACTCACTATTGTAGTCACTTTATGCTTTAACAACTTAAATTTAATCTCAACGTATCTGTACATCGTTCTGGGTTTAAATTATGCACTGAAACAGGTGAACATTGTTATAAATAATTACTGAGTTCTAGCCAGATGTCTGTGATACTGATAGTGATTTAATGAATATTTCTATTTCATAAGCATCTTCATTAACACAGGATAGTAATATGAGTAGACCTGGAATTGATTTGAACTGAGATATGATGATATGTTCTGACCTAGCCTGTGTTGTATGTTTAAAACATTCACTAAAGTAATATTTTGAGTTTTAAAATGAGTGGTTGTTATTCCTACAATTATAATGATCAAGTCACCGAAAGAATATTTGTGATAGTTCTTTGTTACTTTTCAGAAAATAATGGAGGGGTATGTGAAACCTCAACAGTAATAACAAAAACAAAATGCTTTCAGAAATAGTATTTATGATAGTACTAATTTTTTTATTAAATCATAGCTGTGTACAATAATGCAGTCATGGGGTACAGTGTGCTGGTTCTATATACAATCTGAAATATTTTCACCAGACTGGTTAACATAGCCTTCATGTCATTTGATAGTACTAATTTAAATGAGGGCTTTTATTTAATGTGAGTTTTGAGGTTTATCAATTATTTTTCACCTGTTACTTGATCATATACTCAAAAATACTGGTCAACTATTTTCAAAATTTGATCTTGCAATGTAAGTATATCTACATATCTCTGTAATGCAGTCTTCTTAAGGAGTGGTGTTTTTCCTTTTAAATAAATATGTTCTATTTATGAAAATATGAAGCAATTGAAAAATGAAAATGCAATTACATGGTCACTTGAAATATTACTCCCAAATAAGCATACTTATTTTTTCAGTATCCTTGTGATATTTCTCTGTGCCTATTTCAAATATTAGAAATAATTTAATAAAATATAATTGGATTATGTCGACTTCCAGAAAGGAAAAATACTTTCATTCACTATTTCTTTTGTGAAATAAAAAATAATTTTTAGAAACTTCTGTGATGTAGACCTGTATTTTTTGGCAAGAAATGTGTCTCCACACACATACACACACATACACACATCTCTAAAATTTAAAAAAGACAAAAATATCAAGACATTTTATTTCTCTAACTGCTATATCTTTGAAATTTATATGTAGTAAGTGTATATATAATTTTTCTTATAAAATAGAGAATATTGTGTTATTTATTAAAAATATTATAAATACATTGCAACATTTTCCCCACAACTAACCATTAGGATTCAGTCTTAATCCTTTCTGTCCAATTTTGTATGATAGTACCTCGTCTTCCCATCTTGGTCATTTTAACTCCTTTTTATATTATTTCTTTTATCTTGGGCTTCAATTCTGTAATATATGTACATATATATTCATTATATTTCACTGAAATTTCCAGCTCCACTTTTTACGTTCTTTGCCTTTATTACAATTTGATTCAAATTTGTTACTGTGGTATGTGTGTCGGTGTGTATGAAATGTTTTCTGTAATTTTGTTATTTCATATCATATCATTTCTTTAGAAATATTTTCCCGAAATCTTCTAAAATTAATTAGTTGATTTTCTTTTGAAAGATCATTTTATCTTTTGCTAATCTATGTTCTCTTCTCCCTAAATATATGTAATTGTTGTATTCCTTTCTAATAATGCTGATAACTAAATGGAGACAACTATTTATTTTTAAAATGTTAGAAATTATAGTGTAGTAAAGAAAAGGCTTTGCATTTGGTCTGTTTTCCCGAAAGTATTCTCAACAAGTTGGTTATTTCTGTTTGAAATCTCCTTTGAGCAGACCCGTCCCCAATTTTGGTGCTTAATGAGTCCCTGGGACTCCATCCAAGCCGTTACCGCGTCGGTTCTGCAAGGAAAGCCATGTCCCCCTGGCTGTTCTGATTGCACTTTGCCTCAACTCTGGCCCTGAACCCTTGGAGGGAACGTGGGCTGCAAACATTGCACAGGAGGATGAAGAAGATTCCATATGTGACTCAATTCCCACCTGTGATGTGTGATGTTGATTTACATCTCTGCAGTTCCTGTATTATTTTTCATTTTTTGTAAATTTGAGGCTTTATGTTTACTTTATTTTCTAGTATCTCTGTAAAATAGTACACCCAAAATTCAAGATTTTTTTTATACTTTCAAGAAAATAAAGTGGGGGTTCTAATAGCCTTTCTTGGGATTTGTCAAAATAGCAATACATTTGTAATATATGTTAAAATGTAGTATTAATTACCTTTGGTATGATGATATGTCTTATTAGTTAAAATTATCTGTGTTTCTTTTCTTCCTTACTGATAGAATTTTCTTCTCCTTAATCTCTGTTTCTTCTACCCTGTGGTGTTCTCTGTATAATTCATATTGAATGATTTATTTTACAGACATCTTATCACTTTATTTCATATTCATGCAAGTTCCCACTTTCCCAGTCAAAGAGATTATAATCAGTGATCAATGAAGGTAGATGGTTTATTATTCAGTTCTGACAAGATAAGAGATCTCCAGATCGTTCCCTCACTGCAGTTTCTTTCTCTTCTCTCTTCCTTTCCTGTAATGCCTTCCTTCTTCCTTTTAAAGGAAAATAAACGGAGAGCGTAAGGAAGTTATTTGATCCATTATATGCCAATTATTCATCTAAATAATTTATGCTACATGTAGAATTGTACACAAATAGAAGTGCTTGGAAAGTATTCTGATAATGTATGAGAAAATGCTAATATTACACAAATTTAAGGTGTAATTAGATTTATAACCCTTTGCATACAATTAAAATAGACTATCACTTCTATAGAACATGACTACCATGTTTTCCCAGAAATAAGACACTGTCTTATATTTATTTTTTCTCAAGAAGACACACTAAGGCTTATTTTCAGGGGACGTCTTATTTTTAGTATGTATAATACAACAAACTACATTTATTCAAATACAGTTAAGTCATCTTCTTTTGGAACCTGATAGGGGGAGCTGACCTTGTTGGTGGGGCTGGCGCAAGTGATGCGTGAACTCCTTTCCCTTAGCTGTTTGCATGTGTGAAGTAGGATGCCTGTGACCACAGTTACCACACTGCTCACCCGTGCAAGTGTGAACAGCTAGGAGAAAGGAGCTGTGGCAGATAAAAGGTATTCCAGTCTTTCCTAGGGCTTCATGCCAAAATGCAGGGCATGGCTATACAGCATATCTGTGTACACTGCATAGCCATGCCCATCACTTGGTCTCATTACCAGGGTAGGGTTTATATTTAACAAATGCATAGAAATCCTGCTAGGGCTTGTTTTTTGGGGTAGGTCTTATTTTCAGGGAAACACAGAAGATAAAGAGGATAATAATATACATACATCTTAGATGTGCTCTAGAGACTCCCGTGGCCATAGTTTTATATTAAGGAGATTTGCAGTTATTAATATAGATAGTGATGGTAGAAATGACCTTCAATTCTGTAACCTGTCCTGATGACTATTTGGATAAGATAGTTATTATATTATTATTACAAACATGTTTATTTATATAAATATATGAAAAGAATATTTGGCAAATTAGGTCAGGGATCTGAAAAGGACTGCTGACATGCTATTTCTGGAGGTGCACTTGTTTTTGTACGTACATTTTATTTGTACATCCCCACATCCATTCATGCACATAGTATTAAAGGCTACTTTTATGCTACCACACCAAGTGGACAGATGTGTCTCCAACCTAAAAAGACAGTGTCTATGACTGAGGCTTACCATGTCCTGACTTAGGGCATTCCAAAGGGTCATTGGCACTCACCAAACTTTACAGACGCTTCAATGAGACACTTACAAGTATGTTTGCATATCTTAATTCTATAATCAGATGCTACATGCTGAGGAATAGTAAACCTCATTATTTTAAGAAAATAACATTTTATCTGAATTAATATATCTTATTTTTTCTAAATAAGAGCAAAAGTCAGCAGAAGATGTTGATATATGTTGATTTTTTATCTCCTACTTTTAGCTAAATTATTATTTTCCTCCATTAAATTAAATCATGACAACAAAATTCATTCAAATTTAGATCATAATCTACATGATAATTCTTTTAAGACTTATTATTAAATAGACCCCCCAAAATTATGTCATATTTTATATGAAGGTGTTAAGTATCTGTTAGTTGAAAGAAATAGAAAACTATTTTGATTTTTTAAAGAAAAAATGAGAAATTATTTTTATACTATTGGGTAGCTTTTATAATTATCAGGATATTTTGGTTAGATAAAATCATGAAAACCAAGGTAAGAATCAGTCAGTTTCAAGAGTCTAGAGAACAAGAGATACTTAAATACATAACTCAGGCTTTATCACTAAAGATAGATGGATACCCCACTTATTTTTGAATCTTTCCTCTCATAATGAATGCAAGACATAAGGAAGAAACAATTGAACAGGCAGTGTGGATGCCACGCCCCCCTTTCACCTACCCAGGCCCTGTGTGAAAGGATGTAACAGTGGGAATGTCAGCGGCTCTGGGGTCTCATGGTGGCAAAATAGAACGTTCTGATGTGTCACCCTGCAATGACATCAGACAATGAACCTGATGCACAGTTCCACTTTCAAAGCAAACAAAATGTAATACTAGAAAAATAAATGAATGTTTGGCTGTCAAAAAAAGATACTCCTTGTATTTACATTTTTGGAAAGGAAAACTTAACATCAGAGTTCTGTGTTTTTTCCTAGACACATAAGAATGTGTACCTTTTACCAAATAATAGAATGAGGTTAGAACATCGAATATTCCAGGTCTAGGAGCTCAGGTGCCCCCTGGGACTGTCCATCCTCTGCTTCCCCATCCTAGGAGTCGAGAGTGACAGGAGGTGCAGGAGCTGCTGCGGCCTGACTCGGGGAAAGCCCTGGAGAACCTCCTGACCCGTCCCCCACTGGGCCTTCATCAGGAATCAGCTTTCACTGAGTTAAGCCACTGACTTTCCTCTACTTATCTTAACCCTGACATGAAAATAATTATAACTGAATTTGATTTTGAGTACTGGAGTGGTCTACATGGAAACATTTTCTTCTCTTTTTCTTCCTCTTTACCTCCTTATCTCTCTCCAATACACCAATGTGACCTGATCATGTTAAAACCCACCAACTTTTATTTTGTCTGAATTTTCATTTCTTAAATATAAATTATGCTTCCTAATACATTCTGTGAAGGTATTCAAGGAAATGCAGACTAGAATTTATCATCCTCATTGAGATTGAGTCATATATTTTTGTCACTTTAAAAGTATCTCTTTGAAATTATTTTCTAGATTGTATCTAAGGCTTTAAGAAGCCCTGATGCTGTAGTATCAATTTAATATTTTCTGGGAAAACCATATTACCTTACCCAGAATCAGAACATTTTATCATTATTCTTTTCTTTGAGATTGCTTCAAGATCTTAACTGAAAATCTAATCAGAAGTTATTTTCCCTTTGAATTTTAATAGAAAGAGATTCACCCCGCCCTTGGTACCTACCCTCCTCCCTGGAATTGTGGTTTTATCTGTGCAATCTTCTCCGTTCCACCAGATTGTAAATACTTTAGGGCAGAGATGATGTTTAAAGAACCTATGTGCCCCGTGGCACTTAAGAGATCCACATACATCTGGTAAATTTTTATAAATAGATGGTTGTTAAGAGCGCTGGAGAGATACATGGGCCCTGCAGACTTAGTTTACCCATTTCCTGCACATTTATATGTTAAATCGAGCTGCACTCTGATTAATGAGTCTACTAAACAAATGAAATATGCTTGTTTTTATTTTTTGTCTCTCCTCAAATCCTGGGTCCAGAACTTCTACAGTTATCCTAACACTAACTTTTCCATATACTGTCTCATGTCTCATCTGGAATGTTTGAGCTTCTTGGTGGGTATTCGATTTGCTTCTGTTCCCATTTTTGTGCCCAGGAGTTCCACAAAGACCACGCTCCCAAACAAGTCAAATTTATAGCCTTGGTGTCCCAACACGGGGATTCTGAGAGCAGCCCTGAGTCCTTAAGGAATCAGGATTTTAAGGCTTGGTCTGCATCCTGGTTGGCACGCAGCCTGTGCAGGTGCATTTGGGGGGAGGGCAGCAAGCAAGCATTGTACACAAGCAGATTTCACGGTTAGTCAGTCTTACGTCATACATCTGTGTTTTAATATTTTCCCGTATATTGTAGTTCCAGGACTTTTCCTCCATACGTCCTTGTTTCAGTGTTCTCTCCACCTGCTGTTGTCTAAAGGTCAGTCTGGGGACAGTCGGGTTGTTTCCCAGGCCCAGGAGTTAGTGGACCAAGAAGTTAGTGAGTACTTTCCCATCTATCTTGGGAGTGAACCAGACTTACTCCATTGTGTGAGGGTTTGCAGCCCAGGAATTTGTCAGGAGTTAACTGGTATTTTTCTACTTTAGCCTAGACCTAACATCATGGTTTACCCCATAATAATGCATTGAGCTGTGATATTAGCTGACATGAAAAAGATACTTTAAAGTATAAACAAGCCATGTTATTTGGTTATTATTATTGTCGAGTAAGTATATTGATTAGTGGTTTGCCTTTATCTGTTAGTATAAAGGATACATTGTAAAATGTGCATGTGTAAATGTTGTAGAGTTCTTGACACCTTTTGTTATTATGCTGTAATGCTTTCTTTGTTAAGGAAGTAACAAAATTACTTGAGTTATTTGAATTATTGGACTTCAGAGCCATCATGTAAGGAGAAGGCTAAACTCCGTTCGCTCTAATCAATACCTGTTACAACATCTCTCTGGGGGCTTGTGTTTACCTGTGTGCCTACTGGCGTTCATTCTCCTGATAGCCAATAGTCACATTTGCATTACTTATAATTTTGCTAAAATATGAATAACATTATTGATTTGGGGGCCTACATTTTACAAATGTTGGCACAGGTAGCTCTCAGTCACAAAAAAAACTAATTTTTGCAGTTTTCTGAGTGAATTTTTAATAAAACAATACTGACCATTTTTAGTTATTGTGGTATATAATGTAGCCAGCTAAAAGATGACTTCCTTTTTCAAGGAAATCATTCTGCAGATTTATATCATTAACTTTAGATGAGAAATGAGAGCCAAGGGCTTTAGGCTGATGGCTGAAATAGACGCCTTCTGTAAGGATGATGGGTGAAAATGGGATGTCAAAACATGTGAGCAGGTTTAAGTCCTAGTCACAGTCAAATCAGGGGTGTTATTTTATAATTACAAGAATTATGTTTCAGTTTTATTTTCCTATCTAAACTATCAGAAGTTTGGTTGTTGAGGTAAAAAGATGATAGATCCATTTTACATTACCTGGGTGATGTATACCCTAGAAGCTCTGGCTTCCCCAATATCCAATCTATGTATGTAACAAAATTACACTTGTACCCCTTAAATATATATACAAAAAAGAAAATATAACAGTTCTGTGGAAATAGACTAGGAAAGTTACCTTTAAAATTATATTGTTGGCTCCGAGCCTGTGGCTCAGGCGGCTAAGGCACCAGCCACATATACCTAAGGTGGCGGGTTTGAATCCCCAGCCCGGGCCCACCAAACAACAATGATGGCTGCAACCAAAAAAAAAAATGGCCAGGCATTGTGGTGGGTGCCTGTGGTCCCAGCTACTTGGGAGGTGGAGGCAGGAGACTCGCTTGAGCCCAGGAGTTGGAGGTTGCTATGAGCTGTGATGCCATGGCACTCTACCCAGGGGGACAGCTTGAGGCTCCGTCTCAAAAAA
>CAUYQV010025785.1:0-71196 GCA_963574575.1 Galagoides demidoff | reverse complement strand
GCCATGGCATCACAGCTCATAGCAACCTCCAACTCCTGGGCTCAAGCAAGTCTCCTGCCTCTGCCTCCCAAGTAGCTGGGACCACAGGTGCCCGCCACAACGCCCGGCCATTTTTTGGTTGCAGCCATCATTGTTGTTTGGCAGCCCGAGCTGGGGATTCGAACCCGCCACCTTAGGTGTACGTGGCTGGCGCCTTAGCCGATTGAGCCACAGGCGTCGTGCCTAATTCCCTGTTTCTTAAATTGCATGGCAAGCCTTTCTTGTTTTAGTGTCTCTTTTCTCTTATAAACCTTTAAATTTATAAATTTCTCTCCAAGAACCAAATCTAGCTGCATTCTACAATTCTGTTATTGTGTTCTGAGACGCAGTATTTTCACTAGTATTTCATCCTAATTTTTTTGACCTGTGAATTAATTGAAATGTTCTAATTTTCAATGATTCAAAGCTTTTAATGTCATCTTTTTGCTGTTGAATTCAATCTAATTGCCTTTCATTAGAGAATATGATCTCTAGGACACTGATTCTTTGAAATTTGTTACCGGTTCTCTATAGCCTGGAATGTCATAATTGTTCATTATTTCCCTATGTGTTCTTGGTTGTATTTTCTATTAGCTGAATGTGGCCTTTATGAATGCTTATTAAAATTAGATTTGCAAATTATTTTTTTTTCCAGTTTCCTATTTTCTTACTCATTTGTTTTTTGTTTACTTGATCCATGATAGAAAAAGATTGGTTGAAATGTTCCACTCCGAGCTCGTTTGTCAATTTCACCTTTTTAAAAATATAGTTTTGAACTATTTTATTATGTAAATATAAGTGGGAATTTTTAAATCTTCGTGATTTTAACTGAACACTCTATTATTGAGGTTATGACCTTTTTGAAGTCAGTAGCTTTCTTTTCTTTTTTTAGCCAGGGCTGGGTTTGAACCCCCACCTCCAGCGTATGGGGCCAGCACCCTACTCCTTTGAGCCACAGGTGCCGCCCAACTTTTTTTTTTTAAAGGCAAATAAGTAAAGGTTATCTTGGCTTGTATTAACATACATATCCCAGCTTTTTAGGCCAATCTGTCTGGTATATCTTATATTTTCCTGCTACCTTTATTTTTAGTCATATATTTCCATATCTTTCAGAGGTATGACTTATAACAAACATATTTTTGGATTATAATTTTTACCTAATCTGGCCTTTGAAGACTTTTATGTTTGCTGTTACCATTAATTTATTTTGATTGCTTTATGTTTGATATTATCCAATTTTTCAGTTTCTTATGTCTTTTTAAAAGACATTTTTTTCCATTTCCACCCCCCCATACTGGTTTGTAAGTTACACTGTTAATTCTTTCTATTTAATTTCTACCCTAGACATTCCAAAACCCATATTTAATATAACATTGTGGTGTTAATATTTAAACTGTTTTAAAATAACAAAATAATCTTTGAGTATTTTAACTTTATTATTCCTGTTTTTACTATACTTATTTAGTACTTCTGTCTCTGGCACTACAAATTGAGCAGTATTTTTTATACAGCCATTTGTATATTTAAATTTAAATTTATCTGCATTTTTTTCACTCTTTTTTTTTCACTATACCTTTATCACTGACTTTCTTTCTGGGATAATATTTATCTTTCTGAAGTACATACTTAAGAAATCTCTTTAGGGATAATCTATTGATAGCAAATGATCTCAGTTTTGTTAGACTTAAAATACATGTATCTTTGTTTTTGACTTCTCCTTCATGTTTACATGGATGGAGCTGGAAAATGTCCTCCTTAGCAAAGTATCTCAAGAATGGAAGAAAAAGTATCCAAGGTACTCAACACTATTATGAACTAATTGTTAGCTATCTTAAGAAAGCTACAATCCAAATGGAGCCCTAGACTACGGGGAAAGGGGAGGGGGGAGGATGGGTGAAGGGAGGG
This sequence comes from Galagoides demidoff, assembly GCA_963574575.1. NCBI lineage: Eukaryota > Metazoa > Chordata > Mammalia > Primates > Galagidae > Galagoides > Galagoides demidoff. Next base: position 69,273 of record CAUYQV010025785.1, on the reverse strand, counting down.
TGATTGCGGGGATCATGCCTATGATTTATCCTGTAAGGGTACGTGGGAATCTTTCTAAATGTCAAACATAAATGTCTTAACACAACAAGTACGAGAATGACATAATGGCCATGTTGGCCAATTGGATGAAAAGTATTTCAAATTGTATATGGAAACAACACACTGTATCCATGATAGAATTAATGTGCACAAATATGATCTAATAAAAAAAAAATCTTAAGCACCAAAAAAAAAAAAAAAAAAAGAAACCACTGGAAATGGGATATAGAGTTCAGAGGACTATGTGTCAATGGTAATAATCAATGATTTGCCTTTCATAAATAGAATTCTATTTGCTGAGGGGGAAGGAACTTGGGGCCCCTGATGGTAGAGACATGGTGACATTCATGGCTGTATTTCTAGCACGTGGGGCCTGGTCACTGTAAGCACAGAGCAGATCATTATTAGAAGGAACGCTTGTTAAATTCAAGGCTGGAGTTGAAGTCAGGAGAAGAAAGGAATGGTGAGAACAACCGTAAGAGTTTCCCCTTTTGTTCTTATGTGTGAGACCCACCTTCTCCTTTATAATAAACATTCAGCATTTTCTAAAGGATATCAGTTTGATATGACACCAAACTATGAGCCTGTCCAAGGTCTTCTTAGCTGTAGCCAATCCTGTTGGCTTAACCCAAGTTCCTCATTCCAACCATCAACTCCTGTTTGGATCTGATATCCCAAGAGTCTATAATTGTCTCCCTTCCAACTAGATAAAGCATGCACCATTTGGTAATGCAAGTGAGTTGCTGTGTCTTCCACATCGTCTGGAGATACTCTGCTCTCCATTGACCTGATTTTCAGATGGAACCAAAGAACAGACAACGGTTGATCCATAACTTCAGGGTAATCCTTGATAAAATCTTAAAACCAACCATTAAAGACTAGGCCTGACGAATATCAGTCTAGGAGATGTTTGTGAATTACTTTTCTCAGTGGTATGTGAGATTATTTCAGATGGTATGATGATGAATATTTGAGTTTTGTAGTTTATGTTAAAACAAGAGCATTACACAAGATCTATGTTTATATCTCTGTGTACATAGATATTGTAGATTAGCATAAGGTGAGCTAGGCACTCAAAGAGAACAGAAATCACAAAGTCAGAAAGGGAATGATGGATGTTGGGGGAACAGCATTAATCCTTGTGCTAATCCCCATTCCTCACACTATGGAACAGAGCAAACCCGTGGAGCAGATGACCCAGCTCAGGGCCTCCAGCTGCCTGGGTTGGTTCTGTGTGAATGAACCCTCTGTGGTTCTGCTGAGGGCCAGCCCCGAGTTCCCTCCAAGGGGTCAGGAGAAGTAGAGGATGCTCCATCTGGTCAGGGCACTAATTTTAGGCACTTCCCTTTTGTCTATTTAAAAAAAATTGGTAGAGCTGGTTACAGAGCTTCCCTGAACAAGGGGGCTTTGTTTATAGAAAACTTATAGAAAGAGTCGACTCACAGGCTGATAGAAATGAAACAGGTAAGGGGGAAAATGTAAATCTTGCTTGTAAACGAAGAGAGGAAAGAAAGAGGAGCAGGAGGGTGGGAGAAAAAAAGAAGAAACCCGGCATCTGCAGAAATGCATTTGGCACTAGGAAAAGAGGCAAATCTATAAATGTAAATGATGTGTAAATAATTCTTATCATGAGAAAACACGCCTGGGAGGATAGAAGATGACAGATAGGAACGTGTCTTGAAAAATACGAAGCACCCTCTAAACACGAGGAAGAATTAATAAGAGCTAAGTCTGCACCCGGGAGCACCTCCACGCATGCAGACAGGGGCTCCTTCACCCCTGGGTTCACACCTGCACTCGGGCGCCACGCACATGCCAGGGATGTACGTACATCTTTCCCACGGATGCGATGTTGATGATTTATGCTCTCTACTTTGTGATTTAAAGGTTTTAAATTACACAATGGGGGTAGCTTCATAAGGGAAGCTTCCCATCGTTGAGCAATGGCTGTAATTCTCAGATGCCAACACCAAACCCTCTTTCCTTGTGGGCATATTATTGTGGTGAAATGCGGTTTTACATCCCAAACTGTAAAACCTGAGTCTTTTGACTTCTCCACACAGAGCTGTTGCCTAAATATACATTTTATTCCACCCAAACACAGCGTGACAGGGCCATTTTAGCACTAAGAGAGTCATCAAACACTCATGTTATACTGTTTTAATTACAAGCTGCCCCCTTTTCGGGGTTATTTCAATAGATTATTGCCCTGCTGTGTCGCAGCATATAAAGAAACAGCAGTATCTCTTGCTGGTATATTGTGGAAATTAAAATTCTCAATACTACTTCCATAATTAATTTCCAAAGAGAAACAAGTTTAGTTTAATAAAGAGATTAATGAAAATGTTGCAGAAGATACATTTCTCAGGAGGTGTAGTACATTACTTTCTTATATTTGAAAATAATAGAACCAATTCAAAAGACTTAGTAAATCTAGTCTTAATCAATTCTGTTTAACTTAGCACAGAAATGCTTTTTAGGGAGTGTAAGAAAACAGGACAGACAAATCAGATCAGGTCATCCCTAAAGCATGGAAGGGCCTGAATGGCTCTTCAGTGAACAGCTCCTGGGAAGGGTGATCTGTGCCTGTGTCTAGGACTTCGTGGAGAGGAGCAAAGCTAGGTTGGGAAAAGGGAAGTTAGTTAGAGGTCAGACAGGAGGTTACGGGACACTGCACTTGGGGTATCAGGTAAAGATGGGCAGTATGGGATGTTATATGACCAAACCCACAACTACTACCACCTTCCATGACAGTTAAAACACCCCTGATTCTTTTATGCATGATGTTACACACATATTATTTCATTTATCCTTTGTAATCTCCCTAGGAGAAGTGTATTAGTGTATTATTATCATCAAATTCATTTTGGATATAAGGAAATCAAGGTCTAGAGAAAACAGGTTATTTTTCCAAGATCATAGTAAATTAAAAGAGCTGGGACACAAATTCAAAACTTATTCCAAATCCCATTTTTTTTTTTTTTTTTGGCTGGGGCTGGGTTTGAACCCACCACCTCCAGCATATGGGGCTGGCCCTACTCCTTTGAAGCGCTGCCCCAAATCCCGTGTTTTTAATACATACCCCATTCCCTCTGTCAAGTGCCCATTCGAGACCCTCTGGGACAGACCCCTGCCTCCTACTGTATAAATCATGAGACGGAACTCTGGAGTAGGCATCAACCACAGCTGAGGTGGGCTTGGAGGACTCAACCTAAGAACATGATTCTTTGGGATAAGAATACAAAGAGAAGAGACATAGTGCTCCTTACCCCTGAAATCACAAAAGATATGGAGACATAAAGCCAGGGTGTGTTGTGAAGAGAACAGAAACTGAAGCTATTCACGGGGTGGCAGATTCACTAAAGGCAGCCATCTTGGCCAATATGGCCCCAAGAAGCTTCCTGGTTCCAACAGACTTAGCCCTTTCATAGTTAGGACCAGGGTGGTCACGACTGGTGGCCATCTGTGACTAGCAAGCACTAGGCCACTGGAAGCCAAGGGCTCCTGTCCATATTTCTCCTGTAGACACTTTGAACAGGGGTGACCCGGGGATTCTTACTGGCCTAGGGAAGAGTTCCCACAACATTGTGCCCTGCTGTGACGCTTCTCATACTGTTCTAGTAACTGCTGAGGGATTCCCTTCTCCCACCAGAATGCATCTTCACATCCATACACCCCCAGGTCCACAGAGAGATGATCTGGCTACATAAACACTATTTCAGAAAAAAAAGCTGTGTGTCTTTTTATTATGTATACAGTAGTAATACATTCTATTAATATAATACTCTATGAAATTTTATGATAGAAGTTGTGGGGATAGGCTCCATCCTGCCCTTTAGATCTTCTCAGGGGTCCTGAGAAGGGGACGTGTAAGATGGGATGTGCCACCCAGTGAGTTCTCTGCAATGATGCTATGACAGGCTATGATACATCAGGTGAATTTCTAAGAAGCTTCATGTTTTCAGAAGTTGGGATAGAAAATTTCTAGTAGAAAAGTCATGACGTTGTTTTTCCGTTTAAAATGTCAACAATAAAGGCATCTTTACAGATATATTTCATTACTGAATGCTAACGCTAAAGAAATTGGCCATAGAATGGAAGGAAACAGATTTCCAGACGTCTTCGATGACCTTCCCATCTTTCTAGTCTGGGCTTGCCCTTAAAGTTGGCTTGTGTTAGAGTTTACCTCCAACAATGGAGAACCAGAGAACGCCCAGCAGAGCCAAAGAACTGGGTATTGAGCAGAGCAACTCCAGGGCCCTCTGGTGCTGTTCTGAGACACTAACTTCTTATGAGGGCATGCCCAGCCTCTATGGTTATTCCTAGCAGGAGGTCATGGTATAACAACCGTTCCTTAATTAGTCAACCATATCATGTTCAATTGAAAAATTTAGACAATTTTCAGAGCGGGAGGAATGTCTACACATGGGGAAACGACTGACACCAGGACGCTATGCATGTACTGAAATGGGTATTTCATTTGACGTCATTAATGCTCTAAAAAAGTACAAATGTATAGTTTTTATAACATAATTAACACGTGATCTGGATTTTTTTATAATTCATATCACATAAATGAATTCACAGAGGAGGAAAAAAAAAGCCTATCCGATTGTGTATCCTGACTGTTAGTTTGGAAACACCGGGGCAACTGTAGTGACAGCTGTGGTGCCTGCCCTGGCCTGCCTGCACCAATTGGCAGTAGCGTCTCTGTGAAAATAACCAAGATGTGCCACACACGTCAGGCTGCTCGCAGCCCATGAGCAATGTGACCGTCCAGTTGGTCTCTTGCTTGCACTTTCATGGAACTTTCTGTCTCTCCTATATATTGTGAGGGTTGTATGTAACCCGATGTGGACAGCCATATATATGCTTGTACACACACATATCACTATGCTAATGTCCAGCTGCAGTGCTGTTATTTTTAATGTTTATATTATGATTATGCCATTTCCTGCTATCAGAGGTTTATTCTGGTCCCATCACTGTGTTAGTATCGATGTGTGTGTGTATGTATGTATGTATGTATATCTATATATGAGGGTCCACTATATCTTCACACCAGTCATTTGGTCAAAGAAGCTATCCCTGTCCAAACTTAGGGAGAAATCTTGATTAACCTGCTTTTAGTGGTCCTCTCATTTCCCTTGCCCGTGATTGGTACACACTTCACTTGTTCGGGCTAAGGAGGCACAAGACCACATCCGCTGGGCACAAAACTTCTGGGAAAGCAGGGATGAAAGAGACTGTCTTGGTCTATCTCATGCTGTTGCAACAGAATACCCCAGATTTGCACATCACATGCCTCCCTGGGTGAAGGGCTCAACTATAACTGGGACTTTACCTAACATACGCAAACAATGTAACCTAAAGATATATACCCTCATGTTAATCCAAAATTAAACATATTTGTATATATATTTGGCTCATGGTTCTGGAGTCTGGGAAGTCCAAGATCAAGGGGCCGCATCTGGTCATGCTCCTACTGAGTAACACGGTGAGTATGTAAGAGGGAAGGGCCAAGCTCACCTTTTTGTCAGGAATGCTCCTGCTGTAGCTGGCCCACCCCACAGTAACAGCATGAACCCATTCATGGGCAGAGCTCTCACGGGCCTGATTGCATTTTAAAGGTCTTGCCTCGTAATATCATCACTATGGCAATAAAAATTCAACATGAGCCTTGGGACATTGAAATCATGGCAGAGATAGAAAGGGAGAGAAGCTCTCTTCTTTTCCTGTAACACTCAGCCGTGTAGCCATTCTGCAGACGTGGAGAGAGTTAGCCTGAGGCTGATCCAGCAGACCCCCAGTGACAAGCAGAAAGATGGAAAGAACTCTATCCTTGATGCTAGGGAGATGTCGAATTAACCATCCCCAGAGCCTCCTATACCTTTAGGCTTTGTGTTTTGTGAGCTGATAAATTTTCCTTACTGTTTACAGTCATTGGGTTCAGGTTTTCTATTTCCTGCCTCTGAAGGCATCGTACCTGTGTGTGAGGCACGCAGTCTCTGTTACAGTTCTGGGTTTTACCAGTTCCTCCCCAACAAATCCCTAACGCTGAGAAGAAAAGTAAGGTTGGACCTCACTGGCAGATACAGATGTCTGTACAGACAATAGGATCCACGGTGAGGACCTTCACGGCTGCTGTCCGGGCCACTCAGCAGGAATAGAAAGAGGAAATTGGCTGAGGGCTCGGCTGAGAGGTAGAGACGCCCCTGGGAAGACACTCCCACCTGAGACCAGGAACGGGGAGCAAAGCCTGGGCATCATGGAGAATCACTGAGAGGTGGAGGACTGCAGGAGAAAATGCCCTTTGTCAGCCTTCATGAACAAGGTGAAAGCAGCCATGGTTTGCGATGTTTGCGCTGCTGGGAACTTTAATATTAGGAGATATCAGTTTAATGCTTGCCATGTACTTTTCCTTTATTTAGACCCCTTACTTTGAGTTAAGGGGCTGGGTGAAAGACAGAGTCTACCATTAGTTATTACCAGGAGTATTGAGATGGGAGCCCAGGCCAGCAGAAGGGACTTTCTGAGGAACATGTGAATGAGCACACTGATGTGGATGTTATAATTAGAATATGCAAGTGTCATTCAGGATGAATTCAGTTTTAATAACGACCACAACTTCAGTTAACTTTTCTGCCTCACTAGGGTAGAATTTACATAAATTAAAATGGACATTACAGAAAATATATCCACGGAGGGAGCTGCAGCCCAGCTTGAGGTCAGCACTTACATCTAAGGAAACCTCTGTTCCTGAGTGGTGATTTCCCATAGGAAGGAGAAGGAAAGATAAGCACTGAGGGAGTGTTACTGGCACTGTCCTCCAAGGCGGAGTAACATGAATTGTTTCTTGCTGTGTGACCTTAGCAGGAGTTGATTTACTTCTTTGAGCCTCAGTACTCACATCTGTAAAATGGGGTGCTATTTGCAATTATAAGTTTAAGAATGGAGTAAGGTAACGTACGTGTGTCTGGAAAAGGGTCTGGCCCTTACCAGTACAATACACAGTCCACATTCACTGTTACATGGGCAGTTAGGATGCTACACAGGCACTGGCTGGTTCTCACTCATGCAAGCCACCTATATGATTTCTTCAATGGTATTCTCTTTAACAACCTGAGGGAATCCTATTTTGATTTGGGTACCACAGTTTCAGATTTTAGATCTTCCTCTATAATAAGACTTTTAAAAACTGGAGTATCTATAAACAATGAAGCTATACATTAAAATGTTGGTGGCAAAGACTAAAACAATAATATATCACCAGAGTGGACATAAGATGAAGTCGAAGACATTTATACAGAATTTTTGAAAAATATGTAAAAAAGAAGTGAAACATAAAATTAGATAATAAATTCGGCAATTCCCTCACCCACTGAAATGTGTCCACCTTAGATTTCTACAGCTGGCCAAACTTGCATGCCCAAAGGCCATACAACGATTTTTTCAGGTATGCAAAATATATAAGTGATGGAGAAGTCAAATAAGGGGTCTGGGGAAGAGGGGATTCAACCCGAGAGAGAGGCAAAGAGAATTCCCAGTCTGCTGACCAGTCAGGGTGATGAGTTAGAAGCCAGCTTAGAAGAGGAGGCTGGTGGGGGGGATACAGAGAATTCCAAAACAAAATAACAAACCAAACACAAAGAAACAGGTTGCGTGATATGTTCAAAGACCCTGGGAGGGGTTTTATGGTTCTGCCGGAATGTCTGGCGCAGAGTTTAATAGCAAATATAGAGAAAACTAAACAAAACAAAAAGATAGTGACTAACACCAGGAAAAAGAAAAATATTGACAATAAAGAAGATACTATCACAGCGGTATTCTCTATAAATTCTGTTTTCAGCAGATTCTCATAGCCATGGTAACATAAACCCAGGACGCAGGTGGAAGGGGCGATAGATGGCGTGCATACTTTGAGAGCTAAATCTCCAGACCTTCAGAGTGAAGAAGTAAGTGTTTATAATGGAAAATTATTATACAGTAGTATCTTGGTACTATCTGGCTCTTTTTCTATGACAGAAAAAAGATGAGTTGCCTTTAGGAAATACAAATTAGGAGTAGACACAGTAGACTACAAGCCATGAATATGACTGGGTGTTAATTATATAAATATATCTCTTCAATCAAAAATAACTTTAGTAGTAGTTTTATTAGTCTGAAATAAAAGACTTATATAATACATACACAGTCTACATGCATGCTATACGTACACATACTTACATATATATATATATATATTCTTTTTAGAATCAAATGCAAAGTTATATTTCAAAAAGCAATCATCCAAACAAAGGTGGGAGAGTTATAGGCAGCTTAGAATTTACATAAAAATGACTGGAGAGTTCAAGCTGCCCATAAACTCAATGTGACCCAACAAAACGTTCGGCATCTAAAATGACAACCTGTCTTAAGTTCCCCCTGAGCAGCTGACATTTATCAAGAGGGGTCACACTGGACAGAGAAGACCCACCAAGGGCAGTGGGCAGCAGTCTGCGCCCTGTCTGCTGTCTCACCATGAAGAGGGGGTCCCCGACTTACGGCAATGGCTGTGTGTTGAGAAAAGGACATTGAGAAACAGAGGTTGGGGGTAGAGCTACAAGAGCTTGGGCAGTTCTATCTTAGAACCTTGAAAAAGGTCCAGGGAGATTGGGATCTTAACACTAGAAAAAAATTATTAAAGAGTTAAGTGCAGCCTCTGTATGAGAGACTTTCTGGGGTCTGCTTCATAATGTTTTTTTAAAAAATCTTTCTGCCATGGCAAGTATCAGCCCTTTCACCTCGTTCCCTTGCTCTGGCCACCAGCCTGTAGTTGACTCAGGCAGAAAATGGTAGTGCTGCCTTAGGTAGCTTGGGACAGAGGCCACGGAAGCAGCCCGCTGCCTCCACCACTCTCCCTGCCCACCAATTAGCCAGGGGGATGAGAATACCAGAAAGGGGAGGCAGTCAAAAGCCTTAGTGGCGGGCGCGATAGAATTAATGGCTTCATGAATTCTCTTCCTGGGCCAATCTGCATCCCGAAAATCCTATTTTAAGAGGCTATTTTTTCATATCAAACCATCCAGGGGAGGGTGTCTAGGAAGGAATCAAGAACATTCACATGAAGAATAGCCAAGGAATCTGTCCTCAATTATCTGAGCTCTGTCATGTGGAATGGCTGGTGTATCTCTGCATGTTTCAAGAGGATGAAACAGGAGGAAATGGCTATTTTCTAAAAGGCAGATTTGAGTTCAATACAACACTACCAGCCTGATTTTCTGCAAATGAAAGGTTACTGTTATATATTCACCGATCCCAGAAAGGTTCTGAATGTTTGAGGAGAAACTGCACAACCAACTCAAGTAAAAGGACGTTGTGGGCAAGAAGTTATAATAGTTGTTTTCTGCCTTTATTTTTATGAAAATGCCTGTCTCACGGGATTGACAGAAAGATGGCTGGGTCTCATTAGAAGCCCTGACTCCTGTTTTTCTGGCAAAATCACACTCAGCCCATCCATCGTTTCCCTCCTCAGTTATTTATATCCTTGGTTAAGTTGTATTCATTTATTTAACAAAATGTCCCTGAGGACCAGACAGCATGCCAAGCTCTGAGATATCAAGCTGAAAAGAATATAATCCTATTTCCTAGCAGTCACATAGTCATTCTTAGGACAAAAAAAAAAAAATCCTATCAATTTAGCTGGTTAGTTTGAAATATAATTATGCTAAAGCCTAATGAATTTAGACTAATTAACAAAAATCTTACTCCATTGATGGTACAAATAGACAACGTAAAAATGATGGAAAAGAGCTTTTAAAACCATTGAAACCACCCCAAATATTTGAGACATCTGCAAAAGAAAAATTGTTGATATTTCTGTTACCAGTTATTCTAGCGTTTATTACAGCCCATCTCATGAATTTCTTAGGAGTCCCTAGAATGTTAACAATTTTTTTTCATTATTCCTTTATACTTTGTTCCCTGCTTTGGATATTTCCTTTTTAATTCAAATAGTTCCTTAAAAGATATATTATAAAAAAAAGATATTATAGAAGATATTAAAAAAAAAGAGGGGGACTTCAGTGAGAACATTTCTCTGGGTCTGCAACAAAATCCAGGTCTGGATTTTGAATGTGCAAAAACGTGTTTACACTTCCCAATGGCTCCCGTGGTGTAATTAGAAAGCCCCCAGGTGACTCACCTGGACCGTACACTATTTGAAAGGAAGTGAAATTTCTTCTTTTCAAATAAAATGTCCCCCCAAGTCTACCTTTACTGGCAATCATTTCAGGTGAGAAGGCAAGAAAAGAGGTTCCTCTGGTTATAATACACCTGTGTAATGTCCTCTCCCCACGGGTAAATCAGAGACGTGGAGGCCCATTATCTACCGTGCAGTGTGGTCAAATTATACTTGGGGGGGGGGTCACACGAACCTAAACCTCACACCCAGATCTCCAGGGGTGTGTGCTGTTACCCTGTCATGTTCAAATTATATGACTGAATATTGAAGAGGAATAAGGCGGTTGTGTGTCTTCCGCCTGGATATTTTGAGAAACTCCACGGCTATTAATCATTTGGTAACTTCTCACTGTGCCAGCGTGAGGACAGCTGTAACAGGTGACCTCAGACATGAACCCCCACGTTACTGCTAAATTAAAACCTGGTAGGTTGGAGTGACTCTGGAATGTGGCAGAACAAATCTGATTAGCAATGGAGGAATTCACACGTTTGTTATGAAGTTTATAAGGTTCAATTTGAGAGTGTCCCCCAAACCCTCATTTCCTTGCAGGTGCCCACAAGAGACTAGTTTTCAGAGGTACGGCAAGGAGGCAGGTGTCCCAGAACCTAACTTTCTGTCATCCGTGAAATGAGGAAAGTAAAGAAAAACATCACCACCTTGCAGGCTCAGCACGTCAGACAGTGACATTTTGGATGGGATAATTTCTTTGTCCTGGGCATTTCATGTCATGTCCAGCAGCATGGCTGGCCTCCACCCACCAGATGCCAGTAGCACAGCCAACCCAGTTGTGACAACCAAACATGTGTCCAGACATTGCCAACTGTCCCTTGCAGGGCAAAACCAATCCCAGTTCAGAACAACTGGCTTCAGGGGGGATTAAGTTAACACATCTATCGGGTGCTTGTCATAAAGTTGGCGCTTGGCAAACACACTTCCCTCCCTTCAAAGCCATTTAGATTTTCAACAACTCAGCATGCTGTTGCTGTGTCTGCCCACCCCGCACACACGCCCATTTGGATCATGATGGAGTCATGATGACCCTGTTGTAACAAACAACAAAGAGGACGTCAGACCTCTGACCTAAATGGCCATTTGGACTCTCCTTGGACTTTGTCTACTGTAGGGACCTAAGGTCTCATGGTGCTGGTTCAGTCCAATGGTCTCACCCACGGCCTGTTACCAAGGCCCAGGGCTTGACCCCTCCATGGCCTCTCCAAGGCCTGGTTCAGCAGTTTCATCAGTTTCATCGTCATTCTTGGTTGATTTTTTTAGCTTCATCCAAGTGATTTTTACACATTTTCAAAGGCATATTAGGTGGCATAAGCAGGCTCTAAAAGTGGGGTGATGACCTTGAAGAAAAGAAGGGGCTACGGACGGCTGCTTGGAACCCCAAGGATTCACTACTGTGTTTTCTCTTCCTGCACTATTCAAAGTATGGTCAGTCCACCCCAGGCACCAGCAGCACCGGTGACACTGGGCAGGTTAGAGAGGGGGAATCTCAGCCCCTCCCAGACCTGCTAGGATCCTGGTGACTCAGATGCACCAAGTTGTTGAAGCACTAACGTAGACTTGAGTGGACTGTTCCCACAGGCTCCCCTCGGCGGGAGGCTGGGCCATACAGAACTGACTGTGCTGGGGAAGGTGTAGGGAAATAGGAGAATTAGATACTAATAAAAATATTAATTCTTTCCAGAACAATGGACACCTTGCCCCACTCATTCCTGTCCCTCCACTTAAGTACTTTTGTAGAAATATGTTCTTAGCTAACATCTCGGATCAGGTTTTTTTAAACCACATGTTACAATTCATTTTTAGATCATGAAATCAATTCATAGGTCATGACTAGCATTTTAAATAATGGGGGACAATAGAACTGAAACCAGAAAGAAACACCCGAGCAGTGTCTGTAAGATTTTGTTGTGTGTACATGAAAGTATTGGGGGGTGCAGGGTTACAATTTGAAACCTATTTTTTCTTGGGAGACCCTGTCAACGTTTTCGACCTTGACCAAAAGATGTCCCAAGAAAGAGCCACACAAGAATTTCTTTTCTTTGTCTGTCTTTTAGTTATTAAAGTTATTCAAGAATTATGTTCCTTAGGATGTATGATGATCAATCCCAAATTCATCTGAGACTTTAGCGTCCCAAAGAAACTGGCTCTTTCATTTGGAGAGGTGCTACGGATGCCAGTGCTGAAAACACATGACTGAGTGAGCTGTAGTGTAGATCTCTTTGTCCCAGGGCTTAAGAATTAAGTTTTACCCCAAATTGAGCTCCCTCAGTCAGGATGCAAGACTGAAAACGTTTCTACTGACTGCCTTGTCGTAAGTGGGTGATGGCCGCTGCTCCTCCACCTGGGCTCCATGTGTAATCATGCCTTGCACATTCTTTCTTTTGAGGTATTTGTAAATTATTCCCCCCAAACTGATGTATAAAAATGAATGTTCAGAACATCTTTGGCCACCCAAACAAGGAAGCTGATAAAGGGAGGTGGTTGTGAAGCCACCATGCCCAGGGCTTTTCCCCATGCTCAGAAGACAGACTCTCCAATCTGCATCAGTCAACCTCTACCAAAGACTCACCACATGCCCAGGGCTGGGTCAAGTGCCTTAGAGATTTCCCCAGTTTCATCCAGAGAAGCACCCAATGATGTGAATACCAGATACTCAGTAGCTCCATCTCACAGATGAAAAACTGAGGCTGAGAGGCACTGGGCAGTTGTCCTGTCCATAAGATCTGGACCAACCTGACTTAGAGTTCATCCTATAGCCACCGTACCACTCTGTCCTCTTTCCTCTCCTGCCACCCAAACCGCCACGTCCAGGAGTAGGCATTTCCATCTCCCTGTCCAGCCACAGCCGCGACCAGGAGCAACATCGTCCCCCTTCCCAGCAAGACACTAGAACACAAGCCGTGATGGTGATGTCAGCCTGTCACACAGCCCACAGCCCCCTTTTACAATCTTTTCTGGTTCCCTTAGTCTATGTATCACATGGAACAGTGCTCACCTTTTTCAAAGGAAGGAGAGGCTGTGATGTGGAATGAATCTCTCAGAAGTGGGATTTGACGGCGAGTGAAAGGTTTATTCAAACGAGGACTGGTCATGTGTCTGTCATTTACAGCATCGCAAGGTGCTCTATGCCATTAACTTTTAATTAACTCAATTAGAGCAGAATGTCTGACACCACAATGAGCACATATAAACACCCCTGCTGGTGGCACGTTAGATTAATGTCTGAACGGTGGGTTCTCTTTCTGCGTTAATGGGTTTGCCACCATGGCTCCCTTAATTGTCCCTGGCACCTAGGGGTTGGTCACATCGGAGACAAGCTGATGGTTCCAGTGCACATTCAACATCAAAAGCCACGTAGCAGACAGAACGCCGTGTACTGGATCCTTCCCAGACTGGCGTTGTCTCACCCTGGTCAGCAGGAACGATGGTCTTCCCAGCGCTAAGGCCTGACTGGCATTTGTTTTTATTCTAGTCCAGTCACTGACACTGGCTAACTGTCACCAGATAGCTTTCAGTCTAATTTTTATTTGGTACATGAAGAAGGTGTGAAATTTACTAGGTGCAGAATACAAATGTCTTAACACAATAACTAAGAAAATGCTGAGAAGGCTATATTGACCAGTTTGATGAAAACATTTCAGATTGTATGTAAAACCAGCACATTGTACCCCATGATTGCATTAATGTACACAGCTATGATTTAATAAAAAAGATAATAATAATAATCGGGAACTAGGACTATTAAAGCTGGCCACTTTCAACAGCGTGTTGCAGTTCCAGAAAAGTTATACCTTTTTTGGCTCATTCAGCTAAAAATATTTGGGGTAAAAAATGTTTTTTTGGCAGTAGAGCTGTGCTTTTCAGCTACGTCAGCGTTGTCACTTATCTTAATGATCGCTGTTACTATGGATCATTCTCTAAGTCAAAAACAGCCCCCAAATATCCACCAGTTTGCACCAATTACCAAGGCCCAGCTTAATTTATCAGCTCCTACATTGAAACAGAGTATGCAGGGGTAACTCTCTGCGATGACCAGCGTCACCTGTGTGTGGCCTCTCTGCAGCTGGTCTTCCTATTGGATTCACAGACTTACCTTTCCCAAAACGTTTTCTTTGGTAAATTTCTTACATCACAGATCTGCCATTGGGAAACTGGGATGGACAGAGACAAAGTTTCTCAGATGCCCCAAAGCTGAAGGGGACGGGGAAGAGGAGACCAACACGGGGGACCTTGCCTGTGCGACGTGCTTCAATACGCCTTATATGAATTTCTTATCCTCTTATTTTATCTTTTAGTAAAAAAAGAAAAAATAATAAGAAAGAAAAGAGAGATGGGATCTACAGTTCCACTCAATCAGCAGCCTACTGGGCTTCTGTGAATTTGTCAAGCTCTCCGCTGCATCCCCTCCTCTCAGCCTTTGGATATTCTATGCATTGTCCACGAATCCTCATTAACTTTTCTCCTGCTCCCCCTAACCCCCCAAGTTAGAAGGATCAAATGCGACTTGCTCAGCCTTCCTCCGCCCTCAGTCCTGACAGGGACACCCAGTCTGTCTTCCTGGGGCGCCTGGACCTGCCCTTCAGAATCGCTCATCACACATTCAGCATTTTCTTCTCTACCAGACAGCAAGTCCCGCCTTGAGCCTCCCTCACAGCACACAGGCTCTATGCTTGTAGGAAGGACGGGAAGTGAGGAAGCATGGTCTACATGGGGGCATCACTGCTTTACAAGGGCAGAGCCAGGCTGCGGGTCTCTGACGGGCTCAGGAGGATGTGGGGATCCCCCGAGTTGCAGGTGCCTACAAAACTGTTTCCCTTAATAGTGTGAAAGGCTGTCCCTCATGTCCTCACGACCTCCTAGAGCTGAGTTGACAACACTTAAAATGAAAGGAATGTTCATCCTGATGATCTCAGATAATTAATTTCTCATAAATACGCAATTAATTTTGAAAACATCACTTAGGCTGAGCTAATTTATACATACCTATTTAGTCTTCAACAGCCCTAGGAGGTTGAGTCTATATCAAATCCTCTTAAATTTGACCATAATCAAGGTGCCAACTCCCTCTTTTCTGTACCTACTGTGTGCCTAGCTCACTGCTGGGTATTTTACCAACATTGTCTCATGTGATCTTCAGAGCAACCCCTCTATGAAACGTGAGTTCATATCCTCATTCTGTAGATAAGGAGACCAAGAAGCTATGTAGCTCCCTCAGTCAGGAAGAGGCAGAGTTGGGATTGAACCCACCCTGCCCACACCATGGTGCCACTTTATTACAAATATTAAAAAGAGCACAACCCAAGTCACCCTGCATGCTGTCCTCATCCAGCTATCAGCCTGGGGAATAATGAACTAGATACCAACAGGGTGATTTTCAGGGTTGAGGAGCTAAGGTTTGGGCCAGCACAGGCTTTGCAGTGGGAACCAATCTGGAGCAGGCAGGTGACCAGATTTGCAGGGCATGTAATCCTTTTCTTGCTGGGCATCATGGCAGGGACTTTCTAGTGTGGTATAAATGCCAAATCACTGAATATGCTCAAGAAGATATTTCCCCATATGTAAGAGGCTTAATTGTCTTTTATCTGTGGGAAATCCATTTTCCGCATGCGTTTCTAATTTTCTCATGCAAATACAGGCACGCACCTTGCAGCCAGCCCTGGCTCAAAGCTGGGGAGAGGGGCAGGAGGCCTGGCAGTCTCAGGCATCTCTCCACTTCTCTTCTGAGTGTAAAGCCACCATCCTGGCTGCATAGCCCATGCTGAGAAAGTCATAATGTGCCCAGATTCTGCACAATTAGTTTAAAGGACTGAATTCTCGATCTCTTCAATAGTCAGTATTTATTAAAAATAATAGCAGAGGTTTTCTGCATTCCTGTGGCTTCAGGAGCCATCTGTCACAGACACCTCGGGGAAAGAAGTGACAAAAAGCATGAGGAACGCTTTGATCAGCTTAGAAAAAAAAGAAAGCCAAGAAAGAGCTGGCCTCTTGTTTTTGGACAGATGATTTTTAGCGTCTCACCCAGCATTTCTCCTACATGGGACATTTTTACAAGGACTTTAATTGATCCTGTTAGACTTGGTATAGGGAATCACTTATCTTTATAGTTACAGTCAGCCAATAGGAGAGGCCGGGGTGTCTCAGATTGGAAGAAGTACAATAAAACTAAGCAAAATCGTGGAGAATTATTGAACAGATTCAAGGTTTGAGTTTTTTAACATTTATTTATACTCCGCATCGATCCGTACTGGATTCCGCGGTGGCTTCACAACTAAAGCGCGACGTTGTGTGGGATTATAAGTAGACGGCAGAAATGATCAGAGGAGAAGAGAGAAGCGCAGGGCAGGGAGAAGGCAGGCCGGCCCCCAGGGGACCCCCATAGAGCAGTCATGGGTGAACCGTGAATTCAACCCTGTATGTCCTGTCACCCGAAATGGGAAGGAGAAGTTCAGATGCTGACGGTGACGGGGGTGAAGAGGACGACGGCACTTTCTCAAAGTGGTTTCTGAGTCTTAGGTCTGAAGTCTTTCCGCACATTAGTCTTCCAAGAAGCCCCTTGGCACTGTGAACTTAGAATTCCATTTCAAATATGGAACTTGAAACTGTCTACCAGATAGTAGGCAGTGAGCCGTGAGCAACACACGCTTTGTTATATATCATATACACGTAGTAGCCTGGGGGCACAGTTGTGGTTCCCATTTCCCAGGTGGGAAGGCTAAGATTCTAAAGAGCATGATAGTAATTTGCACCGGGTGCCATGATGAACAACAGGCTGAGCTGGCTGTGAGTCCCCAACGCCAAAGGCAGCCGGCTTCCTTCCATACGTCAGAGTTTCCCTGAGTTTTGTGTCTCTTAATTCCATCTTTGAAAGGAGTGTTGGGTGTCCCCTCCTTCTCTCAGAAACGCTGAACAAATCATAAGCCATTCATTTTTGTGGGTTCAGGGTATTGCTCTTACCCAAGATTCATTCTGGACACACCATTATTACTGCAAAGGGTTGGGTGAGCCAATGTTTACTGTATCTGTGGGCACTGTCTGTTCACGCGCATGTCCACGTGAACTTGTGTGCTGTGCAGTGCAGACAGCCCTCTGGTTATGCTCACGTGCTACAGCTGTGAACACATAACGGCAAGTCTATGTGAAAGTCATGGTAATGATGGCTAAGAGAGTACCTGTATGCCAGGTTCTGTTCTAAACGTGACCTGCGTCTTAACTCACATGATCCTAAGGGCATTTGGAGGAGGACAGTAGCCTGGTCTGTCAACCCAAGACAAAATGACCTAGGAGGGCAACATGGCTTGCAAAGCCCAGTGAAGGGCTGAGCACTGCCTGAGGCTGATGGCTCACCACGTCCTGGGCTCAGCTGGGCTTCGTGTTCTCAGACCTGCCCCATAGCTGAAGGTATCCAGTAACTAACCTGCTTGGTTCTCTCGATGTGAACACACCCACCTCACCTTGGACATGGACTGCCTCTCACTTTGACCAGGATGACTGACTGGCAAGAAGCCCAGGTTGCTAAATCAGTTTCCAGGGTCACATTCATGCAATGCTCTGAGCTTTAGGGGCTGAATCCATCCCAGGCCTAACTACTGTCAGGTACACCACCCTGGCAACCCCAGAGGGTAAGCCCCCTGCCCACAAACCCACACCTCTCAAAGGAAGACTTTTATAGAACCATAGGAGAAAACAAGCCAGCTTAAAGGATTTTGATACCAAAAATACAACTTCCTAAAACTAAATTAAGCCTGATTTGGAGCTTTTCCCTAGTTTATTTGAGGAAGGCAACAGCCATCTTCACAAGAGTTACAATTTCTACTTCCACAGTGTGCTTTGTGCCAGGTGCTGTGCTGGGGGCTCAACGTGTCCCACTTCCATCTCTCACTGTTGTCTGAGCTGGGTCTAATCACCAGGTCCACTCTCTGAGTCAAGGTCAACCACTCAAGGACAGAGGTGGGATTTGAAAACAAGTTGCTCTGCTTTCTGATCCCACTATGTTAATGGTGGGCTTATTACCCAGGGCACTGTTGACTTTTGGGGCCAGGTAATTCTTTCCTGGGGGAAGGGGGTGTGCTGCGCATTGCAGGGTGCCGAGCAGCAGTCCTATATGTTAGATCTCAACAGCACCCCTCCCAAGTCATGACTATCACAAGCGTCCCCAGAGAGGACCACATGTCCTCCAAAGGGATCTGCACCCCCCCCCACCCCAGGTTGGGCCTTGACTTTCCACTGGGGCTGAGATCACATCCATCCCACACCTGCCTGTAAGATCTGACTTGCTCAATCTCGGTCTCCAGCCATTCTTAGCCCAAGAAAAGAAAATAGGACTCTAAGAACAGGTGTACTCCTAAACTGTTTTTCATGAGCACAAGGATATAATGCTTTTAAGATTATCATCCTTGGTTAATAAAATCTTATTTTCCCCATTTGCATTCATTAGGAAGTTATGGCCATGATTATATTAACTATAATATCCTAATAAATTCTTGCCTAAAGATGTAGCAAACACATCAAAAGAAATTAGACTCTCTCTTCAAATTTTAAAAATGCCACTCACAGCCTAAAATAAAAATGTACTGGGATGGGGGGGGGGGGGGGCTCCTAGGCATGCTTAACACAACAGCTTGAGGACGTCTAAGGAAAGATCTAAATGCTGGGATATTGTCAGAGCTTAAAAACCCAATGTTCCCCCAGGACCAGTCAATGCAGGACACTCGGGCCTACAAAGATCTTTACAGGGATTAGAAAGAGGCATCCCCTGGGGGGTGGGGGGTGGGGGTGGGGAAGATACATACCAATTTAATTTTTAGAAAGCTCAGCTTGGTAAGGGGAAGGTGTCTTTGTGTAAAGAAGAATGTTTACTTCTTCTAGCTAGACCCAGACCTTCTGCCTCTGCCAGGTGACTTTGAGGGGTACCCTAATTCTACCAGAATGTTGCAAAGTCCCCACCTGCCAACAAGTTGTGGTCCCCAAGGTGGAAAGACATCGTCTTCCTTCCCTAGTCCAGCTGTCTAGATCTCAGTGATCTCACAAATAAGGCCTGAGTCAATTGCTACAATTTGGTCCCACACCCTACTTACTTCCCCTTGATCTTCAGAGTTCCAACAACTCCTGGTTGGACCCACCAAAGTTAGAACAGAAGAGACAGAGGTCCCCTGGGGTGTGTGACTGGGAACCTCAGCTTTGGAGATGGACCATCCAGAACCAATTCTGGCCTCACCACTTTGGTGGGTGACCGAGCAAATCCCTTAACAAGTAAAGCCTCAGTTTCTTCCTCTGTAAAATGGGAACAATGCCAGAATCCCCCTACACGTTTCTTATAAGGATTAAATGCAATAATTTATATAAAATACTCAGCATGATGATCAGTACTTGGTAAAACACACAAAAGAATGGAGCTATTATTACTTTCTTCATTAAACTTCCTATTTTGAGGTAATTGTAGATTTACATGCAGTTGTAAGAAATAACACAGAGAGGACCCATGTAACTTTTCCCTAGTTTCTCCCAAAGGCAACATCCAGAAAAACTACAAATCCCGAGTAGGATACAATTAAGATGCAGAGGAGTTCCACCAGCACCAGCAGGATCCCGTGCTGTTATTTTTATTATCCACCAAAGTCAGCAGTGGCCAAATATATTGGGATGTTTGGCCTGGGGGCTGTGGGGCAGTAAAATATCATTTACCACATCATAGAGATGAGAAACCATATTGTAAAAGTCTTTTTCCCCAGTTTTTAAATAGATAATCCTTCCTTATAATTCAATACACCTGTTTCAACACTGTCAGTGAAACACACGTTACCATGTTTGCATAACAATGTTACTGATTTTGCAACAAAGAACTCAAGTCAGTTCCATATCCCTTGAAGACAGAAAGAGCACCGCTTAGAACATCATTCTATAAATAGACAGGAGTTAGAAAAGTCTCTAACCTGTTTGCAATTCCCCAGCGGCCCCTGCAAAGGCTTAGAATAAATCCCAAGTCATCAGCTTTGAGACCCTTTCCTCTTGGAATTATTCACAAACCAATATTGTCTTCCTTGCTATGCTTCTACTGCATGGCCATCTCTCAAATTCTTGATTCCTCCAAGGTTGCTGGGGTCTCTGAACTGTTCCCTTGATCCAAAGCATCTCACTGTGCACCTCAGATGCCTTTCTCGTCTCATCAGCCCTGTTCAGGCAGAGCCCCTGACTGCAGGATTCCATATCACTTCCTTTCACTTTCTTCCTGCCGCTCACCATTCCCCGAAGTTTTGGTGGCTCCTTTTTGATCCTACGTCTTTGCTAACTAGAATGCAAACCATAAAAGCAGAGACCTTGCCCATCACCTTCATCCTTTATTCTCAACACTGTGGAGAGTGGCTGGTATGAATTAGGCAGTCTTTGAATACTTGTTAAATTAATAAACAAAAAGTAACAGGGAAAGAAGATGACATCTCAAATGTGCATGAAAATGGATCAATGAGTTTTTGTTTTGTTTTGATGATGATGGAAATCTTAATATTTCTTTCTTCAGGTTTATAGAAAACCTAACCTAGACCAAAATCATTTCCCACCTTAAATACAGTGATAATTTACAATTACTATCATTCTAACACCCAAGGACATGGTCATGGTCTAAAGGTCTTGGCACTCAAGGTCTGGGTAACTCAAGTTAATTTGAGATCTCTTAGGCCCCTATTGCAATGTTTGTACCCCTTGGCTAATATCAACAATGCTACTTTAGAGAGACAGTTACCAAAATGTCCGTAGAAAGAACTTGAAGAAGTTCAAATGTCACTGGGCCAACAGATGTGGACCTTGTACTGAGACGTTGTCATCCAAACAGGAAACTAGACCTGCTAGGTGAACACTTTTTGTGGATAATCTTTAATACTAATTTCTAAATTTCCAAATACTATTTGTTTCAAGAATGAAAAATATATAAAATCTGATCCATGACAATTTCCAGAACCATTGTCCTGAAATAGGCATTATTTAGAGGCAGAGATATCCCTACCTGGATAAAAGACCCCCAGCCTGGTTTCTAACACAGATTGACCTAAATGGCGTGGGCCTTTTCTCAGACATGTGGTGCTGAGTCTTTCCTTGCTGCGGGTTGATTTACCCCACGAGCATCCATTTGATTAACTTGTAAATCAGACAGAATGATGGCACCTCTCTCATAAGATTGTTGGGGATTAAATGAGATAAATCGGTGAAGCTTTAACGGAGAGCTGCAAGCAGACTATGGTAAAGCCGCTGCTAATCGGACAGAACATTATGTTTGGTGAGGACAGTGGCCTGAGGTGAAGTGTTTAACCACCAGCTCTCTGAAAAAGCGAAAATCAGCTTGGTTTATAGGGTTTGCACTTCCCCATCAGCCACAGCTGATGTCCAGCTACAACAGACAATCATCTCGTGAGAACTGGCCTGAGCAGGCTCCAGCACAACCACCACCGTGTTAAAGGGCACTGTGGTCTGGTCAGTAAATGTCAATAACTGACAAGAGAGAATCAGATTTTGGCAATTGCTCGGTGGAAACTAAGATCAAGGTTTAACACAGAGTAACTAGTGAGTTGGTGTGTTAATTGTTGAGCTCTACTCAAAATCATCCCTAGAATCAGGTGAGAAACTACAGTTTACAGTCTAGTCCTTGAGGACAAAAAAACAGGGTGAGGGGTTACAGACCCAAGGAATGAAATATATTAGATGTTTCCTTGCTAAAATTAAGGGCACAGGATAAATGTTGAGTTCAGTTTTTGGATACATCAAAGAGAAGATGGCAGACATTCCCTGGGGATGATTTATGTGGGCCATTGACAACATTGAATTCTAGGGAACGGCTCTGAGTTAGACCGGGTGATTCCCTGCACAGAGGGATGGGGTGAGCTATCCATGGGTGTCATTAAGATTGACAAGAGACAGGATGGGGAGGAAAGAAAGGGAAGAAACTTGGGAAAGTCTCAGTTTAAGATTAGCAGGAGAAGAGTTCAGGAGTGTTTTGGGAGGAAATGAATTCTGAGAAGCAAAGTGGGAAGTAGAATGTTAGTGTTACAGAATCCAAGAGCGAAGAGACTTGCTGCCGTGTATATATGTGCTTGATCTACCGACCTGCTGATGACTCTTCAGCCTTACCTTCATTTTAAGTCATTTATCTCTTGTGCGTCCCGCCCCTGAGATCCAATTTGCCTTCTCGACCTCCCCTTTCTACTCTCTCTAGCCAACAGCCTGGAGTTTCCAGGACTCCAGCAATTGCACCTGGACAGATACAGCAAAAGGAAAGACCCTTGCACGTGGGTGGCATTTAAAGGACAGCATCTCTCTCTACAGAATAATCTGTCCTGTGGAAGTGTGTTTTATTATTTGCTGTGCCTCACGAGCTGGCGTCCAGAGGATACAGGTGTCTTGGTCTCTGGGCCCAATATTAAAGTGTTTTTTGGTTTTCCCCATTGAGAGGATTTTGAATTACAGGTGGGTTGGACCCCGGAATGATGATATGCCATTCCTATATCTATGACGAAGTGTAAAATAGACCAAATCACTAAAAGTGGTATAAATAATAATTCCTCATTTTCCCCCAGGTTTCATAAACAATAGAGAATTATCACAGTAGAAAATAAATCATAAGCCACATGCTTAGAGATGATTTAGGGGGTGTGGGTGTCATCTGGTTCTGAATCACACGTACTATGAGCAGATGTTTCAGCACAACGGACACTGACCATTTTGTTTTAAATAAAGATGATGACAGTGTGGGCTCATCTTCAGGCTGCTCAGAGTGTAACAGAAAGGAGAGTAACTGGATCATGACACAAGTGTGTGATTGGCGCTATCTTGAAGCACACACAGCCATTAAATCTGCTTCTCACATTTCCTGCTCATCACAGCTCAGCCAGAGAGGTTCACTTCTGGAAGCTTGTTCTCCCCGAGCCTCTAAGTAAATTATTCACATCTTCTATCCCCAGCCCTCCCCTCCCCATACCCCCTTCTAGTGGGCCTACATTAAATGACCTGCTAAAACTTTGCCTCTCCCTTGCTCAAAACTGTGTCTGTGAACTGGTTCTTCCCTCCTTTCTG
The DNA here is from genome assembly GCA_963574575.1 of Galagoides demidoff. Lineage (NCBI taxonomy): Eukaryota > Metazoa > Chordata > Mammalia > Primates > Galagidae > Galagoides > Galagoides demidoff. The sequence goes on along the minus strand of CAUYQV010025785.1, from coordinate 45,944 downwards.
GGATGGCATAGACGGAAATGATCACCAATGAATCCATATGTTCCCCCAGTCTAGGGCTACATGCCTGACTCAAACCCTCCTACATTCTCACTGCTGCCTCAAAGTGTAATGAGACACCCTTCCTGGTTCATCCACCTGGGCTCTGAAGCCATCCCAGCTCCCCATCAGAGAGGGGTGTGCAAAGTCAGTGAGGAGAGGAGTGCATTCGGGAATAATGTGCAGCTCGGCATGGCGGGAGCAGAAGGGAAGGAGAATTGAACAAGATAACAGATGGCAGAGTCCCGTGTGGACTCATCCTCAAGCCAGTGGAGAAACGTCGATGGTTTCAGCAAGGGAGTGATCAGCTCCTGTGCTCAGCCTCTGGCAGCAACACTGCAGGAGAGCAAATGCAGGGCCTCAAAGCCCAAGAGTCGCTGCACCTGTTCAGGTGAATCCAACAATAATCAGAACTAAGAAAATGATGCAAAAAATGGAACCACGTCTGAAATATTTCATAGCTCAGAACATAGAGAGTGGTGATTGCTTCTAAAATACGTATTCTAGGAGGGGGAAAGAAACAATGAAGATGCGTGAACTGTGCAGAAATGTAGAGAGGAGGAGGAATGCTGGGGCAAAGGCAGGATTAAGAGGTTACAGAACCCCAGGGAGGGCAGAAGTCAGCAGAGCAGAAAATCGAAATGAGGCAGCTGATGAGGTTAAGATTAGGAATGTGATGTTTACAAATGCAAATGGAAGGAGCAGTCGGGAAAGAAAATAACCAACAAGGCTTCTGACAGGGGAAAGATGATAATTTACTAACCGAAAAATACCGTGCCTTGTTCAAATTTTCACATAGAAATTCCCACAGGTGAATTCTTAAGGCTCCCCACTTGGAAATATTATTGGAAACCAGCTTCCTGTTTTATCAGTGATTTCAACCTGGAGAAAGGAGAAATTCTAATCCAAATGCATAACTAAACGACAACCTATTCTGAGGTTTTCACTGTAACAATAAATAAGAACTAATTCTGGTTGGGACCCAAACCTTCCTGGTGGCACAAGAAATAAGAATTTGATTTAGTTTTTAATAGCCGAAAATACATTTAAATTATATCTCAAAGCGTAAGCTCTAACACTGGCTAATGTTTCCTGCGTGGAGAAAGGATTTGAATTTACATTTCAAATAAAAAAGCTAATTATTTACTTAACAGGTAACCCCTTGATTATAGGGAAGTAAAGATCACATCTATTAATGCTAAGTCTGGATAGATTTACATTCCAAAGGAGGCCAGTTTAGCTTCAGCGCTTTTTTATTGGGTACCTCTGATCAGAGTCTGAGACGTTCCTTAAATTTAGCAATTATCTGTCAGTGCTGGTGTGTAAAGAAAAAGACATCAATTTTAAAATTGTCCTTTTTGGCTATGGATTTCCTCAGCATTTGATTTTAAGTTGAATAGGATAGATGTCATCCCCCACCTCCAAAAAGGGAAAAATTCTTGGAGTTGTTTCCTGCAAAGCCAAAGTCTCCTGAGAGACTCTGCCAGTGGTTGCAGGGAGCCCGCCTGGTTACATCAGTCTGGGCTCTTAGAGTCCAGAGGTATCACTTTAGTTTTAGTTATTGCAAGTTTTTCAAAATTATCTGATTATGGGAATTTGATTTTGGTCTTGCTTCTGGCACAGGGTACTGAAAAGCACTTACATGGCAGATACGAGACAGCTGCCCCTCAAAGGCCAGCCTGCCAGGTTGGCTGTTGGCTTGTGTTGGAACTTGGATTTGGAAGGGTTTCTACTATTTTCTAACTGGTAAGAGTGGCTCCCTGGGCCTAAACTGTGCCAATATATACGGTTTATGCTGGACACCTGCTTTCCTTCTGGGAGTCAGAGATGTTGGTGCATGTCAGGCCGAGGGTACCCGTATGACCAGCCCTGAACTTCTAGAAGCTCTGAGCACTGAGACTGCAGTGAACCCTGCAGCAGACAGCAGTTTGCACCTGCTGTCCCAACTTGCTGCGAGGGGGATTAAGTGTGTCCTGTGTGGCTCTCCTGAGAGAGCACCTTTGATGGCCTGGGCCTGGTTTCTCCTGGACATCACCCACATGCCTTTCCTGTGCTGATCATGCCCAGATTCCTTTCACTGTAACAAGTCTTAGCAATGAACACAACTCTATGCTGAGTCCATGAATCTTTCTAGCAAATCTCTAAGCCTGAAGGTGGTTTGGGGACCACTAACACACAGAGCATTTGTCAATAGTCTGCCAGAATGAAGGTTTCAAGGACATATGTAGAGAAACACTGCCCAACACCATAGATCCATTGGGAGGAGGAATGTTAAATGCTGACCACAGGGTCTGGCAGGTCAGATGGGACCTGTCGGGAGCAGGCATTAGTACTGTTACTCCAGTGTTCTTACTACTGATAATATCATTCTGGGAAAACGGGAGCCCTCTTTGCCACAATCTTGAATATCTGCCAGGCGACATATATGCTGCTTTACACACAGTAACCACCTGCCAGATGTTTGTTGAATGAATTCTGAAGCCTTTATTTACATAGTGCTGTGCCAACATGGCCCATTTAAAGCATGCAGCCACAGCCCTTGGGGAGCTCACAAATCTACAGTAAACACCATCAATAAAGACAGAGCTGAAGATGAAAAAGCAGACAGAAAGTTTGGCAAAATGAATGGATGCCGAACAAAAAGAGTGGTCAATATGCCTTCCCCAGGCAGAGAGCTCGACACACACAGATGTGAGGGTGGACTTCAGAAGTCCCCATTTCTAGAGATGTCGTGACCTATGTGGTTCCATGACAGCCTTTTCTGCAAAGCTGGTAAGCCCATGTGGGAGAGGACTTCATTGTAAATGAAGAACATGCTTGAAATGGTGATGTTACCTTTCAAAATAATTCCAAATCTAAGCCTGGATATGGTGGATAACCTGGATGCTGCATAAAGAGCTTATTCAATAAGCTTCTTATTCCAGGAAAATTTCACTTTCACTGAGGCTAAGGTTTCATATACTCACTGACCATGAGTATAATAACCTATTATTCCAGCTTGCTCTGGACAAGACTGGCTTACAGCTGTAGTCCTGACCTAAATATTAATAAGGTTTTTTTCACTCCCCAATGTCCCCCAGATTTGGACAATAAATGCATCCTATGATGACCGTAGGTTGAATCCTATGAAGCCAAGAGGGACACAGATTGCCAACTGGACCCCCCCTCCCCCAGGCTGGTGGACATAGGTGGAGCCTTATCTATGAGTGATAGACAGTCTTGAAGCACCAGGCAGCTCATGAACCTGACATGAGGCCACTCCTTGGAGGTGCGTTGTGTGGAGGTTATATATTCAGTGGTTAACAACAGCCTGGACACTAGAGCTGGACAGCAAGGCTCAAATACTGGCTCTACCAAATCCTTGCCTGTCTTGGGTGAGCTACTTAACCCCCAGTGCCTCAATTTCCTCAATATTTGAAAAAAGAAAATACAAACATTTGTCTCATTGGGTTCTTATGAAAAGTGAGAAAAGATATCTGAATAGTATTTGGCACATGGTTCGTGCCTGGAAATGTTAGCTGTATTTAAAGATACTTCCCTCTGAGCCAGGGAAGATGAGAATCCAGTTTGGTCAGGGCCCATGTATGAATGGTATCTTGGTCTGTCTCCCAAGACAGAGGCTGTCAACTGGCTCTAGTTCTCCCTCTAGTGCAGTTTGGAGGTAGCCTCAGAGTCTTCTTCAACATGGATCTCTAAGAAGGTAATCCTCTAAAACACTTTCTGGAAATTCTCCCAAGTGTCATCACTTTCTCTGAGACATAAATTCAGTCTATTCTGTGGGGATCTTGTCTTCTCCTGACCTAATTCCCTGAGGCCACTGTGAATCTCATGAGAGACGCTGATGGGCTTGCTCTGCATGACCCTCTGCATTAACCTACAAGCCCTGCCCATTCTGACTGAGCCATTCTACCCTCTCCAAATATACCTGATTTAGAAAACCTTGCTTTATGATTATATTGGCTATAACTCAGATGATTTTGGGAAAAGACTCTTTTAGTGCTAGAAGATGACCACTCCATGTATCTAATGGCATTTCCACATGACACAGGGTATGTCCCAACATTCTTCTGGGTCCTGTTCCTCCCACTCATCTCTACCTTAGTAAATGGCAATCTGTTCTTCTTTCTTCCTTTTTCTCTCTTTCTCTCTCTCTTTCTTTCTTTCAAAGTCCTGGAGTTCTCACACTATCTGACTTAAAAGCATACTGTTAAGTGACAATAATCAAAACTGTGTGTGCTGACATAAAGATGGAGATCTAGTGTAACAGAACAGAGAGTCTATAAATAAGTCCTTATGTACATAGCCAAGATGTTTTCAATATGGGAGCTGAGGAGACACAAAAGGAAAAGGACAGTGTCTTCAATAAATGGTTCTGGGAAAACCAAATACCTACGTGCAAAATGTGAAGTTGGACCCTTACCTTATATCATATAAAAAAATTAACTTAAGATGGATTAAAGACTTGAGTGTTAGACCTAAAAATGTAAAAGTACTAGAATAAAAAGATACAGATAAAACTTGAAGACATTGGACTGTACAACGATTTCTTGGATTTGAAACTAAAAGCATAGGCAACCAAGTAAAAATAGACAAATAGGGCTACATCAAACTTACAAACTGTGTAAGAAAAGAAAAAAAATCATAAGAATGTGGATGAGAGAAATCAGAGAAATTATAAATCATACATATGATAAGAGGTTAATGCTCAAAATAGATATAGAACCTCTACAAATGAACAACACCCCCCCACACACACACATAACCTAATTTAGGAATGGGTAAAGAATTTGCATAGACAATTCTCTAAGAAAGTTGTACCAAAGAGTAGTGAGGATAGGAAAATACGCTGAACATCACTCATCATAAAAGAAATGTAAATCAGAACCACGGTGAAGCATCACCTCCCACACTTACTGGGATGATCACGATCAAAGGAACAGAAAGTAGTAAGTGTTGTCAAGATGCGGGTGACCTGGAGCCCTAATCTACTGTTGGTGAGAATGTACGATGGTTAAAGTCATTGTGGAAAACAACGTGGAGGTTCCTCCAGAAGTTCAAAATAGAATTACCACACGATCCACCAATCCCACTTCGGTTACCTACCTGACAATTTAAAGCAGGATTTCAAAGGGATGTTGGCCCACCCATGTTCATTGAGGTGTAATTCACAATAACCAACGGGTGGAAGCAAATCCAATGTCTCCCAACAGATGAATGGATGAAGGAAATGTGGCACACGCACAATGGAATATCATTTGGTCTTAAAAAAGGATTTCCCACCATATGTGAAGACATGGTGAACCTCAGGGTGCTTATCCTCGGCCAGATAAGCCAGTCACGAGAGGACAAATACTGTAGCATTCTACTCATGTGAAATACTTAACATGGACAAGTTAGTAGAACCAGAAAGTAAGACGATGGTTGCCCATATCTGGGGGCGGGGAGGAGAAGACAGGAAGCATTAGTGTTTAATGGGTAGACCTTCAGTTTTGCAAATCAAAGAATTTCTAGGACTTGTTACACAACAAGGTGAATGTCCTTAACAGCCGTGAACTGCACACTTCCCGACAGTTAAGCTGGGCGTGGTGACGCGTGTCCACAGTCCCAGCTACTCGGGTCCTGAGATGGGAGGGTCACGTGAGTTCATTCAGAGGACACTCAGGCATCTTGCTGGACATCCACCCATGTGGCTCTTGTTCCCTGCAGGTGTCTCTACAATTTACAGCCTCCACTTTCATCAGAACTCTGTTTAGATGTCTCCTATTCAGAAAGGCCAGCACTGTAGGGTAAGCCTCAGCCCTCATTTCTCATCCTCTGGTCCTGATTCATTTTACTCAGGGGACTTTCTCAGTTGCTGAACCTTCCCTGAGGGCAGGAACTCTGATTTGTTCCTGCTTCCTAGTACCCTGAATAGTGCTGGGCAAATTGCAGGAGTTGGGCCGTTCAATTAATGAGTGAAGGAAGCAGAGTAGAGCAGGGGGAAAGGGCAAGCTCACTTCTAGAACAAAAGAGCTCAAAGGAAGACATGAGCTGACCTCAGAATCTTGGAAAAAGGTTTTTGGTTAAATGCAGCCTCAGAGATTAGCCAGCATGATATACCCCAAGCTTGGCGGGTAGCAAAATAAGACCCTCCTGGAGTGGCAGTGTTGAAGAGAGGCATGTGAATCTCACCAAGACCATAGCTCTCCTGGGAGATTAAAAAATTATTAATTGCTTTCCGTACATAATGTGTGTTTAGAAAGGGCTTTCCCCTCGCCATCTGACACAGTGGCCGGGCGGTAGATCATGGACTTCATTTCCTCCTGCCATTCATCTTTTTTATTTCCAACTTGAGGAGCTAACCCTGCTGCTCTCCCTCTGCTGTGATAACTTATAACTGAACTACTGCCGATCTCCCGCGTTAATGAAACCGCACTTTATTTCTCTTAAGAATGACACAGCAGGGCTGTTCACAGCAAGTGTGACGAGATGGGAGCTGTATTTAGAGCGGGGAGTGAAGCACCAGACTCCAGGCCCACACGGAGACTTGGCTTCTTAACTTTCCTGGAGAATGTAATTGCGCAGCCAGCAAGAGACGGGGGTGGGCGTGGGGACGTGGCTATGTTGGACCCATTTCTCAGGTCAAGAGAGATGGCGCATTTCAAGCTCCGCCTCTCCTTTTAGCCCAGAGGTGAGGAGAAGGATGTACATGTCCCTTCCACTCAAAGCAGAACTTAGTTTGTGCCAGAACAAGCTCTCCATGACTTGGAGACCACTTCACATAGACTGGAAAAGGAGGCATTTAAGAATGAAAGCTTGATGCCATCACATGCAGAGACCGGATGAACATACAGTTTGTCTGAAAGATTTAGGTCCTTTGGTGCCTGAGATGACAGAGACCAGGAGCTCTCCAGTCCAGCCCAGAACCTACCTAGAACCAACCTAGGCAAGAAAGAGACCAGGAGACTCACTCACATGATCATGTGTTCTCCCAGGATTTCAAATCCTACAAAACATCCCATCTCAACGAAGACCAAAATAGTTTGTATTTAATGGACCAGGTTATAGGAAAACAAGATCCGTTCCTCAGTAACTGGGACTCCAAGGCAAAGAAGTGCAACACAGCAGGGGCTGATGGACCTGGGCACTGGAAGCCTGCATGTGAATCGCCAGGCCACCACCTGCCTCTGATGCTGAGCATAGCTGCTTGACCTCCTGGGGTCTCCTTTCTTCAAAGCAGCACTGTATATACATATGGCTGGATAGTCACAATCAGGAGATACAAATGATGTTTATGGAGCACTTACTGGTTGCCCAGTCCTGTGCTCTTCACATGCGTCTCCTTTATCTTGACAAGAGCTGTGGGGAGCAGAGTCTCTCATTCACAGGTTAAACAGTTGGTCCCAAATGGCGAAGCTCAGGAGAGGCAAAGTTATAACATCATAATAGTAAAGTGTAGGCCTGTGTCCTCAGGAGGGGAACCTGGGGCCTTCTGATTTCAAGGTGATTCTTTTTTAAGCACCCAAGGGGCAAGAAAAGCTTCCTCTTTCTCTGATGCGCCCCTTTCAATAAACGAATTTGTTCTGTAAAATTGGGATCCAGTCGAAGCCTGCACTGAAGGACCTAGAAGCCAAATGTGCCTTAAGGTGGCAGGTTCCCCACCCAGTCCCTTACTTTATGCCACAGGTAAAGGACCCTGAAAGGTGAGCTTCATTAGCTCACGGTGACTTGGTGATCACTTCCGCCCTGGGAGCAAAGACATAAATGTGGGTCATCTGGCCAGTCATTAGCATCACCGTAGTGTGGCTGTCGGCTCAGTGCCCTGCTGTGGTGAGCACATCCTGCTCCTCTCTCAGTGTCCCCTCTTGTTCAGAGCACCTCTGTGGGCTACAATCCCCTTGAACTTGGTTCACATGCAAGTCACCTGTGCTGTGGGGAGGAAGGCAGCAGGACGCCCCTCCTGCCCCCTCCTGCCCCCTCTGCCTCGCCCTCTCTCCCCACTGGTCCTCACACTTGGGATTTCCTGCTCTGTCACTCTGGCCTCCCTCACCTTTTTATGTTCCATGATTTTTAAATTGAGGGAAAATTCACATAAAATGAAGCATTTTAATGTGGCATCTAGTGCATTCGTGATCACACACCATCATCCACTCTACTTGGTTTCTAAACATTTCTACCACCCCAGAGAGAAACCCCAGGCCTACTCAGCATTCACTTCCCCTCCGGCCCCTCTCGGGCTTGTGTTTCTGTGGATTCACTCACTCCGCACCTTCACATAAATGGGACCATGTAGGATGCCACCTGTCCTATCTGGCTTCATTCAGCATGACATCTTTGGGGTTCACCCACGCCGTGGCCCAGATCAGCACCTCCTTCCTTCTTATAGCTGCACAATGTTCCATCCTATGGCCCTGCTAACACGTAAATACCTAGTCACCAGTTGTTAGACCCCTTTACCTCTCAAGTTACTGAAACAACAGGAAGTGTTAGTGACCTACTGCAGGAATGGGGACAGTTAAGCCAGAATCCGTTCCCAGAAGTGTCTTTCCCGAATAACCATGTCAGGAAGGCGTATGAGCACCTGCCAGGCCCTTCCGGGCCAACCATTTCTCTCTGGTTTTACTAATTGCATTTTTTCTCACCTACATTATACAAAGTGTGATGTCTGTAATGGTTAATGCTTCTTATAGGGTAATATTTTTAAAAGATTTGCTTTCTTTAAAGTGTACATATTGGCTTACACACATTTCTTGACTATAGGTCTTCGAACATGTCTTTACGGCATGAATGTGTATTGTAAATTTTAATGAAGCAATGGTAGTTTTTAATGTTTCCCAAATGTGCCTAACAGAGCACAGAACTCCGGGTGTTTCTGTAGCTTTTGGGGGGAGGGCATCTCTCAGTTGTTGCCAGAAGCGGTTGGGAAAAGCTATTCCACATTAACATCCAAATCCTTTTCAGGTCCATACAATGGGGAGGAGGAGGGAGAGCCCATCCACCATCTTTAGAGGTTGGAATGCTTCTGCCAGGCTTAAAATAGGCACACTTGGAATCATAAGTTAAATATCTTAAATGCATTGAAATGCAAATTATTTCTGAATTAATCATATAAGCTATATAAAGCATCATGAGTTTGAATTGCAGTCAAATGGTAACAACTCATAACTTATAACACAATATCCACTTGAAAATATCCTAATCTTTTAGCACTTCATAGCACACAAGTTTGAGGATCTCAAAGGCAGTGAGTCATAAAGAGAAGAGAGTCTTTGAGAAATGCACTTTCCCCCACATATCCTATCCTCAGTGTATGGATTAATACTTAACATGTAATCTGCTTAAGTGTGCCGTAGAGTTGGAAATTGTGTTTCTGAATAATATCTACATAATTTTCAATAAAAATAAACTTGCCGTAAATTATCTCGATCTTAAGGTATCAAAGACAAATGGCCTCTGCTGGAATTAGTTCTCCCTCAGGAATAAGAAAATGGAATTTGTCTTCTGCAATGAAAAAAATTTTTTTTAAATGCCACAAAATAAAAAATGATCATTGTTGAGTTCTGCTAGAACCGTATTACCTGATGCCTCTCAGAATTTGGGCACTGGTGTAGGTGGGGCACTGGCCTAGTGGAGCCCTGGCAGGCCAAGATTCAAGTTCAAGTCCGGTCAGTGAAGCATGGCTGGGTTAGATGAAGGCTCACAAGGTATGACTTTCAAAGCTCACAGCAGTGCTGTTCAGTGGGTTTTATTGTTCTTATTGTACACCAGGGTTTCTCAGCAGTGACCCTACTGGCACTTGGGGATGGATCATTCCTTGGGGTGGGGACTGCCCTATGCATTGTGAGATGTTAAGAGACATCCCAGCCTCAACCAAGGCATGTCTCCAACCCAGTTGTAATAACCAAGAATGTTTCCAGGCATTGCTGACTGTCTCTCACAAGCCAATTTGAAAACTACTGGTTTACAGTGAACACACCAAGTATTTAAATGACGAGTGATAGGGCCAGTTTGAAGAGCTTGGGCTGTGGTGGGGAGGGAGTGGGTTGGTCACGTGGTTCTTCACTATCAGCCATGTAACCTTCCTGACACTTCCCTAAGCTTAGTTTTTACCATATGAACAAGAGACAAAAACAATCTCTACCTTCAATGTTCTAAGGAGGATAAGGCCAGGGCTGGTGGTGTGGGGACTGCTCACTTTCAAATTTCTCATGCCTAGAACAATGTCTCTGCCATGGCAGGGAAACTTAACTTGGTAGTGACCACACAGGAAATGCGCTTAATCCTTGCCTGAAGACAGCTGGAGCACACAGGCTCAGCTGTGGCCATGCAGCACCCAGGTTCCCTAGAGCAGGAATCTGGACTTGGAGCTGTTTGGATCTGAGCTCAAGGCGCTTCCCTCCACTGACATTCCCTGAGGAATCAACACCCCATCAGGTCACCCCTGCCTCTCCATGGACAGAAGGGGCTCAGGGTAGGTTGTTATTTGGGGGCCACCTCTCAGTGAGCAGCTGAAGTAGCTCTGAGCCTGATGCTGCCCTAAACACCAATGAAAAGGTCCTGCCATTCCCTGACACCTACTCATTCTGAAGAAAACGGTCCTCACAAAGGAGCTAGGTGACATTGAAGGGAGAGATATGGGGAGGTTGTCAAAGAGTCTAGGACACTCCCATCATGGTGGGAAAACATATCAGACAAACAAGCTTTGCCTCAAATTGTCTGACCCTTGAGAGCGAGGGTCGCAGGGTTGCCCTGGGGGACCATTGAAGTATCTCCTCTCTCTGGTTGTCCATTACTGGAGCCAGCAAAAGAGGGAAGCCCCTGCACACATTGCTGGTCACAAAACATTCTAGAGGCGACTATAGCTAGGGACAAAGGTTAGGATCACTGTGTGGCCTTGGGCACGTCCCTAACCCACTCTGGGTCTCCATTTAGCTCATCTGTAAAAGGGGTGTGATGGTAGGCAGACTAAGGGCCCCCAAGGATGCCTAGAGCCCAAGAATATGCTATGAAAATGTAAAGAGGAATGAATGTTACAAATAGGCACAATTTAAAATAAGCAGCTTATCCTGGATGACCCATGAGGCCACAATGTAATCATGAGGGTTGTTATGAAGGAAAGAGACTGGGAAGTGAGAACAAGAATGACGTCAGGGACTCTGCCCACCGTGGCTAACTGCAGGCACCCTGAGCCAAGGAGCACAGGCGGCCTCTGGAAGTAGGAAAGTCAAGGGGGAAGCTTCTCTCTTGAGCCTCTGGAGGAGCCAGCTTGGCTGACAGCCTGGTCTAGCCCAGTGAGATGGTATTGGAGCTCTGACCTATGGAACTGTAGGATAACAAATAGCCTGTAGTGGTCAATTTTGTCCAAAATAGGAGACTAATACTCATCGTATCCGAGCAAGGATTTGTGCAGTGGTGTCTAAGGACCAGCAAACCCACAAATAGCTGGGCATTGTGGTGGGAGCCTATAGTCCCAGCTACTCGGGAGGCTGAGGCAGGAGGAATTTGAGGTTGCTGTGAGCTATGATACTGAAGCACTCTACAGAGAGCAACAAAGTGACAATCTGTCTCAAAAAAAAAATTCAGTTTTCGCTTGTCTCAGGGCCCAGATGTCATGGACCAGCCCCAGATGATCCCCCCAACACACACACTCACTGTGGCATTCCAAGACTGTCTCCTCTGCTTGACGCCCTGTAAGGCAGTTTCCTAGAAATCAGCTCAGATTTGGGACTGGGGAGTCAAGGGGGAGTGGGTGTGTTTAGGTTGGACACCCAGGAACACTCAGATCTAGTCCCATGCCAACTCGCGGGCGGCATCAGCTGGGGAAAGCTGCCCAGGCAGTCCTCTTGTGCCTGCTCTTTGAGCTAACACATACACTTTGGAAACATATTTCCTTTTAGTGGGGAGCTGAAACAGCCTTGCTCATTACCAGAGCCTCACGTTACAGGAGCTAAGGTGTCTTCAGTAGAGTTCACGATTAGGCTGTGGGCTGAAAAGTCAAAAGGAATAGAAAATAAATCCATGACTGGCCCTGAAAAGCCCATCACTCAGTTTTCTGAGACTTTAAGACCACCTGGCCAAGACTTCTCCAGGCCTACCACCCTTAACTGTGCTATCCCTTGATATTAGTGACCAGCTGAAGAAGGCATGGTCAATCTCAGTGGAGCACAGGGCTCTTTCCCCCTCCTGGCATCTTACTGTCCAGCAGTGCCAACCCAGTCTCAGAATGTTTTAGGCACTAATCCCTCATTTAATGAGGATGTGACCCCTCAGTCTGCTTTCACTGTCCCAGCTCCAGAGGGTCTGGTCTGACACACTGAACAAGGCTGTTTTGGCCCCATTTGCAGGGAACAAACACCCACGAGTCACAAAGTACGAGCAGGCCCAACATGGGGACCACCCGTCTTCCCAACATGGAACGAGAGAAGGTGGACTTCAGACTTTGCATAATAGGATCCTTCAAGCAAATAGCTGCGCCTTCAGAAGCAAGAAAAACAGTATGGAAATGAACTCTTGGTACCTAGCGCTTCACTGAGAGGAAAGATAAGTTTCCCCACAATACAGATCTTAAAGTTGATACCAATCAAAGGAATTAACAGCTCACGGCTCTGACCAACTGTGTTTAATAAATAATTTTGACATAGCCTGCTGATAAACCCCTGTAAGAGAAAAAGAACTGAAATTTTAAATTTTAAAAAAGAATATTTACTTGGCCTGGAGATTGAGCCAGACTGAATGGGCAGGACCAGGCAGTGCAGAAAATGCATTTAGAATAAAGAAAGGTTTTCTGGTTTCCTGTGTCTAGAAGGAAACGTAAAGGCTGAGCTCCAGGAAGGTTTTATCTTTTATCTCTTTTCTCCAGTGCCTGGGAGGTAGTGGGTTCTCAACAAATGAATGCATTTTTGAATTAATTTCTATTGCATAACTATTTGAATATTATTGTTGACTTGCTCAAATATATCTTATCTCCCTGAAATGCAAATTGGATGTCACTCCCTTGCTGAAAAATGTTCCTCCGGGGCTGATGTTTTCTTAGAATAAAATCCAAGTTCCCTGCCCTGCCCAGCCCAGCCCAGTCCTGCTACATTCTTCATCCCAAGGTACACTTAACGCCTTCACTATGAGTTTATATTGGCCCATCCACCACCCAGGGCTTCCTGGGAGAAGGTGGCCATCGTCTGATGTGTGTCACCCTCACTTCAGAGAGAGGACTCGCTGCCCCCCACTCATCCTCCACATGGTAACTGGATCATGCCTGCCACATCCACATCTGATTGTGGCACTTTTCAGCCCCAAATCCTCCACCACCTGTCCCTGCCACCACAGGGCATTACGTCTAAGCTCATTCCTTGGCACATGCGCCCCACCCTCAGCAATCATGAGCTGCATTTCTCCCGAAGCTCTTTCTTCTCTCCCCTCTCTTCAGAGCAACTGTCCGCCCTGTCCAGCTCCCCACCACCTGCTCACTCCTCATTCTTGAGCACCGGTTTTGACCTCTTGTCCTTTGGAGGCCCACTCCTGTCCCCTGACCAGTGTCATCAGCTGTCCAGCCCCAACAAGACCGTAAGCACCACCAGCATGCTGTCTCTTGTTGCAGTGCCCAAGAGGCAAACCCAGACTGACCATTCATGCCTGAGGAATACTGAGAGGACAGACCAGGAGCTATTTCAGACCTCTAAGTTGCCAACCCCATGGCTGGGTGCCCACAGAGCAGAGAAACTGACAGGTGGGGACTGTCCTGGGCATGGCCGGGTGCTCTGCAGCATCCCCCAACCTACTAGATGCCATTGTGACAGCCATTTCCAGATGTCCCCTAGAATAGCTTGACATGAGGGACTGGTTTTGTGGAAGACAACTTTTCCAAGAGGGGAGAGAGGAGTAGGCAGAGCTCAGGCAGTGATGCAAGGGATGGGGGACGGCTGGGGGCTGTAAACCCAGATGAAGCCTCTTGGCTGCACTGCCTGCTGTTCACCCCCTGCTGTGAAGCCAGTTTGTAAGTTTCATGGAAGACAATTTTTCTGTGAAGATAATTTTTTTCATAGGGAGGAGCATAGGGTGGGGGCAGGAGCATGGGGTGGAGGGGTACAGCTCTGCAGCCTGGCTCCTAACATCTCTGAAGAGGACCATTGTGTCTATTATCAGTCAGCCCCAGAAGACAGACAGGCATATTCCAGGTGAGATATGGGGCTACTGAAGGGCAGGTAACCTGCTTTCACTAGGGAGAGGCTGGCCAGCAATGGATGATGACGTGTGTGAACTAAAATGAAATCTTAAGTCCCCAGCCTAGTGAATGGACCCCAGAAATACCCTAAAGCAGGCCGTAAGAGGGGAGGTCAGACGTGCCTGGGCACGCCCCTCTCCCTTCTTAGAGATGCCCTTGGTAAGGTCATGCCAGACACAGCTTAAGGCACACCTGCAGGTCATCAGTTTACTGAACAGGCCACTTGAGTCTGGGTACACGTCTGATTTGTCTTTGATTAACACATCCTTAAGTTGAAACATTCCAGACCTGTAGACAAAGCTTTATTCCTTTAACCAGTTACAAATCAACGAATCTTTAAAGCCCCCTATAACCCACAATTCCCTGCTTTCAGATGTCCCACCTTGTTGGGCCCAACCAATGGATACCTTTATTGATTTATGAGTTTGCAGTTAATTCCTGTCTCCCTGACATGCCTGAAACCAACTGTACCCCGGCAGAGCAGGGCCACTTACTCAAGGCTTCATGGGCATGGCTCCACCCATGAAGGTCAGTTTAGAATAAACACCTTCAAATTATTTTACAGAGTTTGAGTTCTCTTCCATTGATTGATGCCTGGGTCACATTTTCACATCTCCCCTGATCACAGGGACCTGGGTTTCTGACCTGCTCCGAGGAGCTCAGCCTCCATCAGGGGTCTTATTCCCCATGTATTTCCTGGGAGCCCCAAGACTTGCTTCACAAGGGTCCCCACCAATGTCACTTCCACACCACCTGCCCACAGCTGCTGCTTCCTCCTTGGAGCCCCTGGAGGGAAATCTCCACCATGATACACCTCTAAGGACCCGTGTTTCCCATGGCCACACTGCACACTGCTGCGGGTGTCTGCGTGTGTGGTGGGGGGACAGGGAGGGGTTCTTTCCAACTGTGTAGCCCCTGTCTCCTGGTCGCATGGCCATAGTGCTTAAACCCAGACTCTTACCCAGTCTTTTGTGATCAGTTTAATTGGCTTCTGGATCTTACCTTCAATCTTGCAGAGTATCTCAAGAAAATATACTTTCAGTCATTTTCTGCTCTTGAACCCAAGGATGGCAACCCCACTTTGAGGTGCCAGAGCTGGGGACGGCCTGCCCCGTCTTCCCTTTTGTTTCTCACTCTTCCTGGTCTGTGCCCCTCACAGACTCCTCCCTTCTTGGCACACTTGTACTAAAACAAAAAAATTATCTTTGTGCATATTGAGGAGAGAAAACACATGGGTAGTGGGTGGTGGGAGCCAGATTGGACCCCCCATCTGCATTTTCAGGTTCTGGTCCCAGAGGGGTCAGCCACCAGGTTTGTTACTGAGGGATAAACATTGGAACTAGGTTGAGTGCTGGGAGCCTGAGCAGATGTCCAAGTATTTAACTTGTTCTTCTTTGTCAATTCAGTGGGTACGATGAAATGTGCCTAAAGGCTCTTCCAGTTCTGATGTATTGTAATATTTCAGAACCTTGGGGGAAAAAAAAAAAAAGAACACCGCCAGGCCACGTGAAACCGCCGTTGTGATGAAGCAGACTTGGTTGCAGTTAAACAACGGAAGTAGAAAATTTACCCATCACATCACTGATTTATTCCAGGACTGTGTGCTGAGTCCTGAGTGTGGGCCAGGTGCCTCGGAGTGCAACGCCTGGTGTGGGGGCGGGGCGGCGAGAATTAAGGTTCTCCCACCTGCCGAGATTCACGTTGAACCTCTTCGGAGGAGTTTGTGCTAATGAAGTTCAGAGAAATACGTTTCCATAGCCCTGAGTGAGGAAGCAGCTTTGCTTAGTGGACCAAATAAGTAATCAGTTGGCAGCGACTTGGCAGTCTAATCCGAGGACGTGGCTGCCCAGCAATGTCGCTCAACCTCTTCAGGCCTCAGTTTCACCGGCTGCACCTGGCAGATAAGGCCAGGTTGCAGAGTGAAGTGCTTGGGGATGTGAGGAGCTGAGCTGTAAAGAGCCAGGCGGAGCTGCTAGGACCAAAGCTTCAATTGCTCATCTCTAAAGCAGTCAGGAGACCACCATTCAATTCATTTGTTTATAAATTTCTATTTCTCTGCAACCCTATTTTTAAGTGCTTGTTGTGTTAAGGGATATCAGAAAGTAGAGAGCTTCAGATATTTGCTCACAGTTAAGCAATGTTGGAGGGAACAAAGATCTTTGATTTTCTACTATCATGTGTTAGAAATTGTTATGTTATCTCTTGAAATTCACACAAACCTTCTGCCTTGGCATTGTTATCCCAACTCCTAGTTATGAATAAACTGGGGAGAGATGAGGTATGTTAACTCAGTGGTTCTCCGACTTGGCTTCATACTGGAGACACCTGGAGAGCTTTATAATCTTACAGGTGCTTGGTCACACTTCAGGATACGTGGATTTAATTGGCCTGAGGTGCAGCCAGCCTGACCATCAGGGTTTTCAAAGCCCCCTAGGTAATTCTTGTGCAGCAAAGCTCAAGGTCACAGATGTAATCAGGCAGGAAACCTGGTTCTGCTGACCCCAAGGCCAACTTCCTCCTATTAGGAATTATCGCAGCTTGTACCAGCTCCAATCTTCTGAAGACATCTTTATCTCTGACCTAAAAGATTAGCTTCTGAGGAACAAGCAAGCTGTAACGAGTAACATGGCATTTAAGAGTCATCCAGGGTGTAGGCCGGATGGAATAGATTTGATGGGTTCTCAGGATCCATTAATAAAACCAAAACAAGGCAGCTTGGGAGAGTTTGGGCCAGAGGTAGAGGGCTTGCAAATGGCACAGCACACGTAAGTTACCCGGGCAGAACTGCAGTGAAGTAGGTTCAAAGGTCACCTTGGTCCAGGCAAGTTAATGAATCAGGTCAGCTGCAATGGTGTGGTACTCAGGAGTGTGAGTATTCAACCCTGAGGTTTTCAAACTTTAGCAAGCCTCAGATTCACCTGGATGGCTTGTTGAACATCAGCTTGTAAGACCTACCCCCCAAGTTTCTGACCCACCCAGCTCTGGGAAGTGGCCTGAGTACTTTTATTTCTAACAAGTCCTCAGGTGACCCAGCTGGTCTGGGAGTCACACTCTGACAACTGTCCAGTTAGACAATGCCCTTTCATAGAGCACGCCTGACATCCAACCGTTTAACTCCCAGCCAGATGCCTCCCACCTGCTTTCACCTCCATTTTGCCTGCTGGGAGCTTAACTTACAAGCTGATCTGTGACTGGATGGTTCCCAATTCCGGAACATTTACCGAGTGATCAGGCTGAACGCTACCTACTTACCAACATCTCACTTACTAACTTCTAACACCATTAGGAGGTGATACTGTAATCTTATTTTCCTTCCAAAAAGGAAATAACTTGCCGAAGTGACACTGTATTAGGACAAACCATGAAAGTGCTGACATTCACCTTTTTTTCCACCTATAAAAACGGCAATTTCACATGGCTCATCTGTGAGCAGAGTCCAGACTCTAATCTCAGTGTCTTTGCCCTCAGAGTCCAGGCTTTTAACGCCAGTTCTTTGTTCCTTCCCACTGGGGGCCCTTTCCTAGGCTACATGATGATGATGAGAGAAATTAAGATCATAGGTTTGAAACCACACTCTCCCTAGTGTGAACAGTTACCTGCCCTTGAATAGCCATTTTCTCACTTGGAATAAAATTGTACTTGTGACATGGCTGATGTCGTAGGTGACAACAGGCACCCCGATCCCCTGGCTAGCTGACTTTCCTGTAGTGAAGAGCCTGGGAAACTAAAAACTATGTTGGCCCACCTGTCTTGCAGCTAGAATCCGGCACATAATCCGCCCCTTCCTGCAGACACGCCAGCTCGGGATGTGATGGAAGTGAGAGGCACAGGCAGCAGCTGTGCTTTGCAGATCGGAGGTTCCAGGAGGCACGTGGCAGAGTCACCTGGTTCTTCTGGGAAGTCACAGCACACCTGCCACATCCAGTTCTGAGCACCAGAGCAAAGCGGTGGGAAGAGGCTGCAGCAGTGTTGGCTTCTTGCTCGGTTTGAATGCATGTCCCCTTCATAATTCATGTTGAATTTCATTGTCAACACATTGGCACTGGGGAGCAGGCCTTTGAGAGGTGATTAGGCCATGAGTGCCCCATCCTCACAGGTGGGTCTATACCTTAGTGAAAAGGTTTCTGAGAGTGAGCACTCGCCGTTGGCCCTTCCATCCTCTATCACATGAGGATTCAGCCCTCGTCTCCTCCGGAGGGTGCATCATGTTTGTTAGGCACCCTCTCAGGTGGCCTCACCAGACACAGAACCCACTGATGCCTTGACCTTGGACTTCCCAGCCTCGAGGAATGTGAGCCAACAAATTTCTATACTTTGTATATTGCCCAGGCTTAGATATTCTGCTATAGCAGCACAAGATGGACTAAGACGTTTCTCTGGAACTGTAGTTCTCAAGTGGGAAAAATGTTGGACAACTGGCACTATCTGGAGATTTTTGATCATCAAGATAGGGTGGCAGGTGCCGGCTGCTGGCTGATTAGTGGGCCGAGGCCATGGTTACTGCTGAACATCCTAAGTGCGCAGGACAGCCCCCCCATACAAGAGAATCACTCAACCCCAAATGACAGTAGTGCTGATGTTGGGAAACCTCGTGCCAGAGTAGTGTATGTGGCAGGGTATTCCCTGTAGCACATACTCCTCTGGCCATGCAAATGAGGTTACTTGGCAACTCTACCTGCCCTCTTCAATAAATCCAACCCTTTATACATTTACTGGAAGGGATTTTGTTAACTAATACCAAAAATTCTGACCAAGAAAGATGGCCATGTGGGAGGCTGGACTAGAGGATGAAGAAGACCCTTGTGCCTTTGTCTCTGCCATTAAGGGTGGGGGCCTTCCAGGTACAAATCTCATCATGGGTGGTAAATCCCACAAAGGTAACATGGTGTGCCTTATCTATGCATAGCATGGACATTATTATAAACAGGTTAGTCACCTGAGTAACTCTCTCGTCTGGGTAAGTCTTTATCTCCAATTGTCGCATGATCACTAACATTATGACACGCCTATTTCCACATGATAGCACCATTTTTCACTTTAATGGATCTTCTGCCAAATTGCCTTGCAGCTACAGATGGGTTGGGATTGGGGCAGAGCCACGTTAGTGAATGGAGACATATGAGCAAGGACATCTTCTGGCTGCCAGTTTCTCTTCAATTATATGGCAACACTCTTAACCACAAAGCCAAAACTTGACCAGGAAAATGGCTTCAAGGAGAGCAAGTTATATAGTGAAAATAGGGAGAAATATTCAGAAGGAGACACAGAGATCCTGTCCATGTTCTGTGGCCAAGAACACAGGTGGTTCCAGTAACCTGCCCTATCAAACTCATCTTTACATAGATTAAATGAGATCCTCATTTAAGTATTTAGCACAGAGCCTTGGTGCGTTGTAAATGCTTGAGAAATGCTGACACTGACACAGATAATAGCAATATACTTGGGGATCCCTTTTGGCCCTCAGCTAACTCATTCGGTGAAGATAAGATAAAAAGCCATTTTCCTAGGCTTGTGCATGTCAGGGATGTAGGGAGGTCTTGGGCCCATAACAGGTGCTCAGTAACTGTTAGCCCCCCCACCCCCAACTCTCCTTCCAAGGGTTTCTCTTCTCCCACCCACCTCACTGGACCACAGATCAGGGTGAAGGTCTCCTGTCCATGGCACCCACCCTCTACCATGGTCCTGCCTAAGACCCCCTGCATAGCCCGGCCCTAACCCTCCACCTGTCCCCCCACTCCACTGCTGTCATCCAGTATTGACAAACTTGCAGCCAGCAGATCATACTCACAGTGTGAGGGAATCATTACCTCCTGCTAATATTTTTATAGAATTTCATAAACTTGGTCATTCATGAATCATTTACAGTACTTTATTCCAATGAAGAGTTCACAAATCACTCAAATGCTGGCAAAATGCATAATAATGAGTCATATTTCAGGAGGCTTTGCATTAATATGTCAGCTTCCAATACTTCAAGAGATAAATTATTTTGCCAGGTGCTACTTCGGGTCAGAAGCACAGGAAGCCCTTTTGGGGGCTGGGGCAGGGGGCAGTGGTGAGGAGGCCGTGAAAGGGTGTCTAAGAAGTCACACTCCATCTGGCCAATTGCAGCCCCTTCCCAGGCCCAGTAGGCAGGGCTCCCAGGAAGGGGACTGAGGACTGTGCAGATTAGATGTGAAAATCAAGCTGAGGGTAAATTAGGAAGAAGTGTTTCTTAGTGATGGAAAATGCAGGGCTTAGAGCTGTAGAAAAGCGAGTATGGATCCCAAATCCAATATGTACTGGCTGTGCGACCTTGAAATAGTTGTTTAACAGTTATTTGCTTATCTGTAAAATGGTGTTAACACCTACTTCCCAAGTCTCTTGTGTGAAATGGATTAAATAAGAGAAAGCATCTGAAGTGTTTAGGACAATATCTAGCATGTAGTGTTTAATAAACAGGAGCTCTGATGATGGTTCATATCAGGGGCCCAAGGACGAATGCGTCCCTGATTATTTCTTATCACACAGATCCCTGAGGCTCAGATCAAAATGCTTTCTTGTTGGATTTGGGAAATGTTAACACATTAGCATGTACTTGCACGCGAGCAGCATTTAACTTTAACATAAACAACAACACTGGAGCAA
This sequence comes from Galagoides demidoff, assembly GCA_963574575.1. Lineage (NCBI taxonomy): Eukaryota > Metazoa > Chordata > Mammalia > Primates > Galagidae > Galagoides > Galagoides demidoff. Next base: position 25,084 of record CAUYQV010025785.1, on the reverse strand, counting down.
TTATGACAGCAATACATCCTGCCTTTTAAACTTACAAGACTGGAAATGAAAATGTGGGGATTTGGAGGCCTGGATTCTGCTCTTTGAAGAAGCAGGTTTTCTGCCAACAACACCGACTTCCGTGAACACAATGGATGTTGCTGTGTTACCAAGACAGTGAAGTAGTTCTAAATAGGTGTTTGGAATGGACTGGAATTGTCACATCCACGTGCCTGAGAAGGGAGTAAGCTACTTCTCACTGAGTAAAAATAGGAGAACCAGCTCGGTGCCCATATCTCAGTGGTTAGGGTGCTGGCCACATACACCAGGGCTAGAGGGTTCCAACCTGTCTGGGCCTGCTAAACAACAATGACAACTGCAACAAAAAAACCCAGCTGGGTGTTGTGGTGGGCACCTGTTGCCCCAGCTACTTGGGAGGCTGAAGCTGAAGAGAATCCTTAAGCCCAACAGTTCGAGGTTGCTGTGAGCCGTGATGTCACAGCACTCTACTGGGGGCGACATAGTGGGACTCTCAAATAAAATGAAATAAAATAAAAAATAGAAATAGGAGAACCAAGGACAGAGCGATCAGGACCTTCAGATTGAAAAAGCAGGGCAATTACAGAACTGAAGGGCACCAGGCAGGAAGTAACCTTAGACACCAGACCATTAGGAGGAAAGTGAACAGTGACTCAGGCTGTGCCCCGGGTAGGTCACGGCAACTCTGTGCTGGAGCAAGAAACTGCTTTCCCACCAAGTAGCAGTAGCCATTCCAGTGGGCATATGTAGCCCTGTACCAGGGGTAAACAAGCCATATGATCAACAAGCACAATTCTTGCCATGTCACCTACATACAATAATAAGGAATTTAAATCAGCTTATTCGGAAATGAAGCCTTGGAAGGAAACCTGAGATTCCCCTACCTCCTGTTAGGTTGTCCTTGCCCTAGAGAATAGATGTAGAATGAATGAATTAATTGATTAAACCATCCATATGCTATTAAGTAGATTATGCAACTATGATAAAAACTCAAGATTATTAGCAGGGAGTCATGTGTGAGATGAGCTGGTTGGGCCCGTCTCAGAGTCCTTGGAGTCTTCATTTGCCTTGTTTTGGCCTGAACATGATTGATCTCTCCCACTCATGTGTAAGATTATGCTGTGCTTATCACTCTAAATTCTTGACATGTATAATTTACTTAATCTTCATGAAATCCTATGAGGTCATCATCGACCTCATTGTTATTATTCCCATTTTCCAGGTTGGGAAGTTGAGTCAGACACTGGCCAAGTTCCCACAGGAAAGCCATGGCCTGAATCCAGCCAGTGTTGTGCCTGCAGAGTCCCTGCTGTTAGTGACCATGATGTTCTGTGGCCTCACTTTCAAAGAAAAGCATGAGATATGAGATGCTCCCAGCTATAGACCAACCTCTATTTTACTAGCTAATTAGCAAACACTAGTAATTTCATTGTCTGTGATCCTTGGAGATGCTAGTAGTAGCTACACTTTGTGGACAAGAGTCACGAGATCAGGGAGGAGAAGAAAGCTGCCCAAGATTTCACAGCTCAGTACCCAGCCACGTTGAGAGAGATTTGAATGACAATTTTCTGACCCCGGAGCTCTTAATCACTATGCTATGAAATTGTGAAATTTATTGTTCTTTGTGTTTGAAATGTAATGGATAATCCCTGACAGGCAGGGAAGGAGCAGAGGACACCTACACACAGTCTGTTGCTAGTTTTTCCTACAGTGGTTGGACACTTATAGCTGCTGGTCACCACTGGTTACAGTCAAATCTCCCATGATGCCATTGGACAGTTTCTACAACCACCAAACTCTCCCTTGGGTAGAGAGGACCCATGGCTCCCTCCTCACTGACAGGTGACACCCCTGTGGGTGCTCAGAAGAGTCTTTGGCAAGGTTTCCAAGGGGGGAGCCTAGAAGGCACCCTCATCGTCCCAGACCCCAGGCCTTTGAACACATTGTTCAGCATGGGACCCATCAGAGGTAGGGACCCCACCACCTGCCATCCTTCGGCCACACTGCCCTGTCTGTCCAGCACTTTATGCCTCCAACACCCTTATATTAAATAGTATCTTCTCATTGGAAGCTCACAGCAATGCAGTGGAGTAAGTAAGAAAAACGAAGATGACAGTAACTCCAAACCATGGCCATTAATGCTGTTTCTTTCTCTACCATTTTTCTTAAACATACACACATCACGATGTATGCAAATACTTAATCCATAATCAGGATAACGTATGGGTTTGTGTGTTCTGTTTCTATTCAATACCACATCCACTGAATCTTTCACATTATAACTAAAACTTCTTTAAAAGAATTTTAAATGGCTATAGAATACTGCCTTGCAAAACGTGCTGTAATTCAAACTCTCCTCTGTTGCTGAAGATTTAACAATTGTCTTCATTTCAAGGACTATGTCTTACTATAACAAAACTGAACTGAATTCCTCCACATTCCCTTAGAATAGATTTCTAAAAATAGAATGTCTAGGTCTGAAGATTACACTTTTTACAGCTCTACATCATCCAGCTAATCTCTGGAAAGCCAAAGTTGACCCAGAGGGCTTCACAGCGGAGGCTCTGACCTCCTCTGAAATGCCCCCAGGTCTCCCTTCTTAGTCTCCTCTACCCAAAGTCTGATGCAGGCCTAGAGGGCTCCACTGATGAGATAGAGACCCCCACTGTGACCCTGTCAGGGTTCAACTCCAGCTCACACGGTAACACCCTAAAGCCACACAGTCCTGGGTTTGGCGAGGCACAGAAATAATGAGCTCAGTGGGAAGAAAACAATCTTTGAAAGCCGTGTCTCTGCATGCAGGGTGGGAAGGAAAGGCCACTTACTTGATAAGTAGCGATCATTTCTCTATCCAAGGACCGTGTCACGGAGACGCTCCCTGTGTTCTCATTGATTCTGAAAATTCCTTTAGGCTCTTGATCCACTCCCTTTCCAGTGAGCCGGAACTTGGACCCTTCTGGTCTGTCACTGTCGACTACCTGGTGAGAGAAACACACCGACATTTAAGACTGTCTCAAAAACACAGAGAAAGCACATTAAAAACCTAACTCAGGGACTCATCCACTAATCACGGGTCCAACACACAGATGCCTGCAAAGATTTGACAAAAGTAGCACTGCCTAAAATAGGATCATTGTTCAATACCTTCCATCCTATCATCCAAACCTTGACAGCTATCAGCTGGGGAACTTACCAGCACTCAGGTGATGTGTAGTGATGGACCCAGGGGGGCAATAATTGCGAAGTGGGGCATTTTTATTGTTTCCAACTCTAGGAAATAAAATTTTGTTTTCCTTTCTCTGTGAGCAAGATGAAATAGGCAATGAAAACAATTTATTTGACAATCTTACACTGTTGTGGTCCCCAACCTCAAGGCTGTACACACGAGTACTGGTCTGTGGCCTGTTAGGAACTGGGCTGCACAGCAGGAGGTGAGCCGCAGGCCAGCGAGGGAAGCTTCATCTGTATTTGCAGCCGCTCCCCATGACAGCATCACCGCCTGATCTCTGCCTCCTATCAGGTAAGCAGCAGCATTAGATTGTCAGGAGCACAAACCCTTCTGTAAACTGTGCACCTGAGGAACCTAGGCTGTGTGCTCCGTATGAGAATCTCATGCCTGATCTGAGGTAGAGCCAAGGATATACACAACACACTTCACTGTGTGTCACTGTCTCCCATCACCCCGCAGATGAGACCATCTAGTTGCAGGAAAACAAGCTCAAGCCTCCCACTGATTCTGCAGTATGGTGAGTTGTATAATTACTTCACTACGTATTATACTTTAATAAGAACAGAAATAAAGTGTGCAGAAATTGTAATGTGCTTGAATCACCCAGGAACCATGCCTCACTCTCGATACGTGGAAAATTATCTTCCATGAAACTGGTCCCTGGTGGCAGAAAGGCTGGTGACCGCTGCTATACTAGGCAGCGGCTGATGGATGTACTAGATATTCACATGTATCCAGTCATCAGAAGTGCACCTAGTAATCTACACCTGCCCCATAGATTCTATTAGGAATAAGGCATGGTGCTGAGACACACACTCACACACACACACACACACTTAAACCTCAGAGGGTGCTGGGGGCAGGGGTTATTATCCCTATTCCCTATTTAACAGATGAAACTACTGAGATGCAGAGAGATTAAGCAAGGCTGCAATGGGGAGAACTCTTGAAGAGATAAAGATGTGTTCAGAACCACACCTCCCATTTCTCTAGAGATACGGCAATACCACATTGTCATTTCTGAATTTAATTCAAGGAATTTTTCTATAAATTTTCAACCTTGATCAGACGTTTGAAGAATCAATTCAGAAGGTAAAGGTGGAGGACGGCAGTTCCAAGCAAAGGGAATGACAAAGACAAAGGCAGCAGGTGGGAGAGGGAGAGCCTAGAGAATTTCAGAAATGGTGAGTCACTAGCATAGGTTATATAGGGATGGGCTGAGAAGTATTTAGGGGTCAAATTATAGGGAGGGGGTGTCTTTTGATGGCATTTGAAGGCGTACAACAAAAGAGAGAATTATTATATGCGTTAATTGTTTCTAGAGTTTGTCCTCAAGTATTCACCTGCATGAAATGTTACTTTATCATCAGAACCTTTGAAAGTTAATTTGATTATAGCAAAACAATTTAAAGGTCATAAACAGGATAGCTATTCAGGACACACAGATAAAAGTAATCTGGATAGAGATCCAGCTGTAACCAACTTGCAAATGAGCAGGAACCCGCTGAAACATACTCAACAGTGCCTGGAGAGTGTAGGTGGAGTGGACGGGTCAGGAAACCTGTCCTCTCCCAAAGGGTATCAGCATCCCCCAGAGGTCACTTCGAGGGCCACCAAGCCTGCAATTCCGAAGTCTGGCACTAGGTGGCAGTGGTGCCTAAGGTAGTGTGAACATGATGGTTCACCAGGCAGGACCCTTGGAGGCCCAGCAAGGCATAGTTCCATATAACACAGGTTTTTTTTTTTTTTCTTTTTGATTAAAACTATTCTTTATTAAAATACTTGGAAAGTTTTGATTAAACACCAATTACCTATGTTTGCATTTTTAAGATTAACACAAAATTGGATATAAAGGAAGATTAAAAATATGGTTTGTGATAAGAATTTTCAATCACTGCTTGACTGGATTTAATCCAACTGATATTCTTCCCCTGACTCTGTCCTTTCTGTGTGGAGGGCCCATGATATCAACAGCCCTAGAATTTTGGCTTCAACCCTGGGGTCCCAGTGCCTGGCACAGTGTCTGGAACACAGTAGCAACAAACGCCAGTACCTTAGTGAAGGATGTCGCTGTTCAGACAGCCATGTGTTACAATCCCAGATTTGCCAGCGATCGGCTGTGTGACTTTGGGCATGGACCTTTGCCTCTTAGGTCCTTGATTGCCTCAACTTTAAAATGGATTATTCCCCAGCCTTGTTGAGGCTTCCTGAGATGGTGTATGGAAAGTGCAGTTCCTGGCAGATGAAAGGGGCCCAGTCGATCCTAGGTAACAACTGCAATGCTAATAGAATGACCACAGCAAACCTACAGTATTTTTGATGCTTCCAGGCATAAGATGCATGTTAGACATCATGCAAAGAAGTCCCTTTCTGAGGCAACAGAATTCCTTTGTAAAAGCAAACCTGGCAAACCTTTCTGAAGTGAAGTGATCTGGGAGCAGATTCCCCAGGTGGGATGGGCACTGGGCCCGCCTGGCTCTTCTCTGTCCCTGCCATCCACCTCCATTGAGATGTGCATTGCCCTTGCTCTCCTAGGCACACCTGAAATAGGCAGGTTCCATCCAAGAGGTCCTAATCATTCTGATGGGAAACGAACATTAGAATCCTCCAAAGCCATGGGAAAATCATGGTTCCCAGTAAGGGCATCTGACCCCATCTGTCTCCCAGACACAGGGCTGCTGGTGAGGACCTGCCCAGAGAAGCCTTCTATGTTTTTTGTTCTCCTTTTCTTAAACCTCCCCTGCTCAGAAAAAGTTGGGAACACAGCACCCAGAAATTCTGAAAGAAACACCGTGGGCGGTGGGCCTCTTGGGGTAAATATCACCACTCTCTTCTCCCTCTGCCTAGTGTCCAGCACAGAAGCTGAATTCCAAACTCGGAAACTCCCCTGAGGGTGACACTCCCTTCTGCTGCCCAGGATGGATCTGGGTCATTTCCCCGTGCTATCTCAGAGAGCTTGAGCCACCTGTTGAATTAGCCCTTGCTGCTGGATGAAAAGGATTTATTTTCCCAGGGAAGGAGCAAGTCCCCATTGTGAGGCCTCTGCTTAGTACTGCACAGACTCTCTGTCTCTTGATATTTTTCTGTTGTTAAGAGCATGGCAATGGATGTATCTATTGACCCTGCCATCTGCTCTTCAGAGCTGTGTCCCCTTTGAAGACACGTCCACAGCCAGGTATGGTGTCCCCAGGAAGATGAGCCTTGTGGCAGCATCTGCACGGGGCAGGGAGGGCCTCATTCTCCCTGGAACAAATGGTCTCAAGAGGTGGTTCCTGGGAACAGTGTCTGCACTCCTGGTAACTCCTTAGAAACACAAACTCCCAGGCTCCACCAAGCCCTCTGAATCAGAAATGCAGGGGTGAGGCCTGGTGACCTGAGCCTTAATAACCCCCCTAGGTGATTCTTATGTAGTTTGAAGGTAACTGCCTTGGACAGATCTCATTGCCACCCTCTTCAGCGTAACTAACTGATAATGGTGTCTACCGCTACTGTTTAGAGCCTTCTGCTAAAAATAGGCTGGGGCTGTTTGCTACCTTTTTGGTAAACCTATTTTAAACACAGAACGGTAACAGGAACTCATCTTAAAACCTGTTTCTAGGATCTCAGTAAAGCAGAGCTGGTATTTTTCAAAGGTGCTAGACCGACACACGTCAGAGGCACCCCCGGGCGTGCGGGAGTCTTGGAGAGGAGCACTGGAGAGCGGAGTGTTGCTCTTCCGGGAGAAGGTAGACGTCCTGGCTCAGTGTAGATCTGGAGGAAGCTCAAGTCCCCTGCATCACCCACCACCTTTCTGGCTTCTTGGCTTCTGTCTGGGTTTTTAGAGAGACCCTAGCTCACTCCAGCCTCACTGAATGAGGAGATGGAAACCGCAGTGGCTATAAACCCAAGGGCGTCCTTAGCCACACATTGAAACTATTCCATGCAAATTAAGTGGGTTTCCAGGAGCCTCTTATTATACTATGTTAAACTCCTGATAATTGTCCAGATGCCGCTCCACAGCTGGAGTGGCCAAGCCTGAAGTCCTTTTCTTTTTATTCTTCTACGTGATGCAAGAGAAGAAACCCAGGGCACTGCTCTGGCCAGAAGGAGCCCTGCTCCAGCCTCTGCTCCCTAGCAGCTGTTCACTGCAGAGAGGGCCTCACAATCAGCTCATCTTTCCTATTATTCTTTGTAATTCAACACATCTTTTTCACAATAGGATATTTCTTCTCTTGTCCTCTGAGTTGGAATGGTAAAAACAGCTAAGGATGAGAGGGAACCTGGCCCCAGCTGCCAACACCCTGGAAAGGCGAGTATATCACACAGGGGAGTCTTGCTGCACCCCCAGGGTGAAGAGCTTCATAGCTGGCTGTGGGGGCGGCACAGCATCCAGGGAGGGGCAGGGGACACTGAGGCCTGGAGCAGGTAGGGAAGGCTTAACCTGAATGTCCAAGGGTGCTCCTGCCGTACACTTCAGGCAGAATGTGATACAATATGGACATGGCTAATGTCCCTTTTGGTTCCTCTACTAAACCCCAGTCCCACTGCTGTTCTCTGCTGCAAGTGACCAGTGATGCTGTGTTCTAAGGTATTTTTCTATGACTCTACACCAGGGATCCTGAAACTTTTTAAACAGGGGGCCAGTTCACTGTCTCTCAGACAGTCAGAGGGCCAGACTGCGGGTCCCGGGACGAGTCGGCTGCTAAGCAGGACAGGCAGTAGCAGCAAAAACACCCGGCAGACCGGATAAATGTCCTAGTGGGGGCTGCATGTGGCCCGCGGGCCATAGTTTGAGGACGTGTGCTCTACACACATACATACGTTTTCAACATACACAGAAGTTTTCAATGTTTTTACATATATAGGATCTTTATATATGGACTACTGTGGTTGAGGTGTTTATGCTTGTATGTGCATGCATTTATAAACTTTGTAGGGGGTAATTTTAGATTTACAGAAATATTACAAAGACCATACAGAGTCCCCATATGCCTGACATCCAATTTCCCCTAATTTTAACATCCTCCCTAACTGTGGAACACTGGTTGCAGCTGAGAAACCATCACTATCCTTGACTGAGCTCTGGATTTTATGTATTCAGATTTTACGGGTTTTTCTACAACTATCTTTTCTCTGATCCAAGATCCAGTGTAGCTCCCCAGTGCCTTAGTGAGATGCAGCTTTTAATTGCATACCCTAGAATTTCCCTGTGGGTTCCGACTTGCCTTTAATTTCACTGACATCACTTCCCCCTGTGGAAAATGCATCTGATATCTCAAAATGACACAGGTACCAAGTTCTGTATCCCATTGTGGTTGTAAGAGCGTCTAGTCCTACCCTCTGCCAACCTCCCTCTCTGTCCCTTCTCAACTTGAGATCTTTGCCTGTTCTGTTCTCAGGGATAGAACAGTGCACGGTACCCAGTTTTCTGTAAATATCTGCATCTTGAATAAATAAACGAATATCACAGTAGTCTCTGAACTGGCCTCTGTGTGTCCAATTTCCCTCTTCTCCTCTCTCCTGTCCTAATCGAAACCAGGATGGGGCTTCTAAAATGCAAACCCTATCTGACCGGGGCAGTACTCAGATTAAAGCTTCCCTTCCAACGCTCCTTGATGGGTTTCCAACTGCTGCTTCAACCCTGACCATTGCCACAACCAACCTTAAGCCACAGGCCTTCTGAGTTTGGTCACTCCCTCTAAATCTGTGTTAGCTGGACTTCCAGCCCCCACCCAGTCAGCTGGGGACCCCTCCTCATCTTCCTGGCTTCAGTGCCAGGCATCACCCACCCCCTGCGGCTTCTCCTTGCCCCTTCTCCGGCCCACTCTGCATCCAGTTTCCCTCTGCAGGGCCCTGCCCTCCTCACCGCCAAGGTCTGTGACAGCAAAGAGGCCAGACTGCCTCTTTGTGGGTGGTGGCAACTGTCCCTCTGGCTATTTCTTATTCTTGTTCACATTTCAGGGGATTAGAAAACAGAAGATACTTGATTAACACCCTGAGTGAGCGAGTGCAACTTTATTTGGCTATTCTTATTGATTGTAAAATGCCTCATAAACTCACAAATTAAAAATAAAAATAAGGTCTGTTGTACACATCTTTCCTTCTTTCTTTCTTTTTTTTTTTTTTTCCGAAAATGCTGGCCCTTTACCAGTGCAATGTCAATGCTTTTAATTTCTCTTTTTACAACCGCCCATAGTTGACCTCCTAGGCAGTGGTCATGCTGAGGAGCTAAAAGAGACCGAATTCCCTCTCTGTCCTTACACGGGGCCCTTTAACTGGAGACCCTCTGGGGGAGGGAACATTATGTTTGCTATGCCAGGCAGCTTCTCCCAAGTACCCACGCACTCTTCCCTGTCACATCTAACTAAATTGATGCTTCTAACTCTTCCCCTATGTAGAAAATCAGAAGATACATTTTCAGAGGACAGCAACCCATACACATATGGTATGTGCAATGTTATCAAGAAGATGCAAAACAAGAAAATAATTAGACCTCTCCCAGTCAGCAAGGGGCATAAATCACAGGGAGCAGGATTGGCCTCTGGGGGAGAAAAGTAGAGTAATACTGTTTTCTCCACGTTTACATTATTTTCAGTTTTATCAAGTGAGCCTATATTACTTATATGGTTAAAGAAAACAATAAGTCTTTAAACATTTAGGAGAACTTATTGGAGCTTGATGTATATGCTAATTTAGAAAATGTTTTCTATTCATGTTAAATAGTATAAAAAAAATTGTTATGGCCCTTACCTGTAGTTGCTAAAAGGCATTTGTGTTCATCATTAGAGTGGTTCTCCCAGGTGATCCATAAGCATTAATTAATCCTCAGCTGTGGTTTAGTCCTTGACATGCCTTTGAACTTGAACACTTGGCCATTCAGCAGTTCAGGCAGCTGTAACACTAGGCCCCCCTCTCTCCCTCATGCTCTCAACCACTTTAAACCTCTAGGTTATAAGTTAACAAGGAGGACTAAGGAAAACCCAGCACCGAGGTCTCCTACCCAGTGGAGAAACTCAGTGAGAGGCCCGCTGCACCTTGCACTAGTGAGGGCTGGCCACATCCATTGCCGATTTCACATGGTTTCTATAGACTCAGGGGAGGTGCTGAGGTGAAGGACAGGATGGAGCATTTGGGAAGGAAAAGTCCCAGGAACACTGGCGAGAGGCTATCTGAATCTACCATACCTAACCTTCCCACAATGGCGGCCATTGTGCCAGCTCTGTTCCCTTCTTATTTTATGGAAGACATGATTATACCAAAGCACAGCTTCGCAGAGTCCCCTACGGTTTAAGTTCATTATGGGCATTATTTTCTGAAAGTTTATAATTTTTTAATTATTGTCTCTGGGATGCATCATTTAATTTTTCAAGAAGAACATTTCTAGGCTGGGCGCAGTGATTCATGCTCCTAGTTCTCTGGGAAGCCAAGGTGGGAAGATTACTTGAGCTCAAGAGTTTGAAACCAGCCTGAGCAAGAATAGTCTATTCTACTAAAAGAAAAAAAAAAGGAAGAAAAAATTAGCTGGGCATTGTGGTGGGCATTTGTAGTCCCAGGGGCTACTCCAGAGGCTGAGACAGGAGGATTGATTGAGTCCAACAGTTTGAGGTTACTGTGAGTTGTGATGCTATGGCACTCAAGCCTGGGGAATAGAGACTCTGTCTCAAATTCAAAAAAAAAAAAGGAGGAGGAGGAGGAGAATTATTCTTAATTTCCAAATCTTTAAAGTATTTTCACCCTTTGCAGAGTGCTCAGAAAGAAAACACGCCTACAAAGGTTATTCACACCCAACATCTTGTTTGAATGCCTATAGGTGTTGTTTGCACTCAAAAGGTTAATGATTCATTTCCAATTTATAACATTTTAATATGGTTTAAAAATTCTACTTTTGAGAGTTTTAAAAAATTTGTTATTGGCCAACTACCATATCATCTTTACTAAATAACTCATGTACACAAGGAAAGGATGTAACACTGTCCACAATAGCCAGAAGGGAAAATAACTCATCAGTAGATGAATGGATAAACAAAGTCCATACAGGTGGTCCATACAACAGAATCATATTCATCGTCAACAAGGAAGAAGACTCTGCTACCTGCTAAACCACGGGTGAACTTTGAAGACATTGTGCTAAAATAAGCCAGTTGCAGAAGGACAAATATTACACGATTCCACTTACAAGGTACCTAGAAAATTAATAGGTACAGAAAGTAAAAGAGAGGTTTCCAGGGACAGGAATGGGGAATTATTATTACAGCAGATCAGGGAAAGGGGAAGACACCTTTGGGTCATTTAATCACCATGCTTTACTTGTTTGGTCCCAGAGTCTGTTAACTACCAATCAGTACCATGATTTTGCATCCCTTTATTGTCCAAGCAAATAACTGGAGGTCCTCATGAATCACTTCCTGAGTTTCCTATTACTTAATGAGTTCTGTGAGTTTCACTCTCCTGCTCACCAGGTCCCCTCAAAACATCTTCTTTGTGCTGGGCACCTTTCCCTTGGCTTTGTCTCTTGTTTTATAGTAAATCAAGATAGCTCCTGAAGTATCTGGTGGAAAATCTAGATCTCCTATACTTGCTGTCTCTTCTATTCATAAAACAGATTTATGGCTCTGGGAAGTAGTTGCTGAGGTTGCCCCAACATATTCCAGCTCTTCTCCTTCTGGGAACCCAGGAGTGCACTTCCCTAGACACTTGACATTAGTTGCAGTCATTTGACTTCCTTTGGCTAATTAAGTGTGAATGAAAGTGATGGTGTCACTTCAGCTAATTCTGGGCAAAAGCTTTAGGAACTTCTGTACTCCTTGTGGTAACCAGCCACATTCCATTGACCTCATTGACCTGGGTCCTGAATCAGTAAGGAGCATAGTTCCCACTTAACCCTTAATGGACATGGAGCTTAATGAAGGCTTTGCTTCTCTGCCAAAGGTTGAGGAATTTAAGGTTGCTTATCACTGAGGCAGAGCCTAACCTATCTTTACTAACACAGAGTGTTTAGGAGAACAGGGTTTGGAATTAGGTAAAGATGTATCCCCAGTTCAGAGATCATAAACAATATAGACTTATAGGAAGATGTGTTATTACCTGCTTTAAGAGCAGATATTGCTTGCTCTGAGCCTCATTCCTATCTTCTCCCAAATAGGACATTAGGCCCATGTTAAAAGGCTTATGATAAGCAAATGATTTGAGATAGATGAAATGCTTAGGTTCATAAACATGCTCAACAATTCAAGGCAATTGTTTTCCTCTGATATTATGATGATGACAATGGCAGAGGCTCTGATTTATTGAACACCAACTCTGTGTCACACACCATTGTAAAGATTTTATATGCCTTAGTTCATTGAATCTTTACAACATTTCTGTGGGGTAGGTATTGATTATAACCCCCATTTTACAGAGAAGGAAACTGAATCCCACAAACTTTGCCAAAGTCACCTAGATTCAAACCAAATCATCCAAAATCCATGGCCTAAACCCATGCTCTATATGGACAACTAATGGGCATGTGTTGAGTAGAGTGGGAACACCACAGGAGTGGAATCAACAAGACATCGAGCCTGGGGCTGATGGAGGAGCTCCCAGTCTGGACTCCAATGACACTGACATGGCCCTCCATTCAGACTGGCCAGAAACGTTTGTCTCAAGTCTATCTCAGTGGCAGAGCCACGTTGGAGGATTTCAAAGTCACTGTTCCCAGATTTATATGTATCCATTGGGTCACCTGTTCCCTCTGTACATCAAGCTTCTGCCAGAAACATCCTTAACTTCTTGCACGCCCTGAGCTTTGTCATAGTAATGGCACAATTTGAAGGTTTTCCCTGTGCTTTCTGCCATCTGAAAGGGTAATAAATTAATCATGCCCTTGGACACTGTTGAAATATATGTACTTAATCTCTTACTAACTTGCCAAACTTTTCTCCCTCACTGTTGCTCTGCTCCTCTGCCTTCCATCAGTTTAGACTTTTATGAGTCCTAGAGAAAGGTTAAACCAAGTATTTATTCACTTATCTGAACCACAGTTCGGAGAAAGCAATGTAACAGAATCAGCATTACGAACCTGGAGCTATTCCCATTTGCAAGTAATCAACATGAACAATTGAATAATTCTTCCTGGGAATTCATGTTGTGTTTTCTCTGAGAGTGTAACCATACTTATTCTTATTATTCTTATAATTCAGCACAAATTTTTAATGTGAAGACTGATGCCTGGAAATATAAACAAAATTTCAATCATGTTCATTTGAAAGCCTGACATTCTGTCCTTCCTTGAATATATCTTGGCTAGAAGCATCTGTAGTCAGTTTTGAGGTTTCTCATGCCCTGAAGCAGCTCCTGTGTCTTCCAATTGGATCATGCCCTGATTAAATTCTTTCAAGACTCCCCCTTCCCACCCAACACCATTGATTTCATACTATTTTGTTGTCATTTTCCCCAAAAGTGTCACGCTTGGGTCTTATCTCTCTTTTAGCCCTGGGTTTCCCTTTACTGACCCAGAGGCTCCTACCTGAAATTTGAGCCTGGCCAATTAGATTTTCTTTAGGAAGCCTGGAATTGATACAGGAAAATACAGGGTACCTTTAAGGTCTTGGCATGAAAGTCTAGTCTGCCATTTTGAGGAGACACTGCTGGGCAAAGAACATAGTCTACAGGGAAAACTGAAAGAGACTAATAGAGACTATGATAAAGGAAGACAGTTCAGGCTCAAACATGGTGCGTGGTCCCATCCCACAGCTGGTAAATAATCCAGTGTCACTTCAGCTTGTATCTCCACTTTGATCCCGAATTACACTCTGACACCAAAACACCACCAGCCCCCTTTCCTAGTGGTGCCTGGTAAATGGCTTTAATTCACTTGGCCTTTACAGAATGGGTATCTGTATGGCTCATTCCACAGCTGCCCCCAGGTCTCAATTAATACTCATCTCTTAAAGGAAGACTTCCCTGGCCACCCTATTAAAAAAAAAAGTACCATAGTGCCCTCCCTTCCAACATCATCCTTGTTTTAGTTTTCTAAATAGAAACCTTCAGCACCCACTATATAGTAGAACTACCATAGTTGATCAGCTCTCTACAGTGAACACCTGTGTACAGAAACTACCACCCTAAAGTGGCCACCTCCTTACAGCCACCTTCTTACAGTGACAACCTCCCTGCATTGACCACCTCCTTAAGTTGGCCTAATTTTCAGAGATGGGACATGCACCACATGTATGTATCAGTACGGCAGGCCTAGTTCCTTGTGGTGACCACCTTTGTATGTTGACTGGTTTGTTACAGTCCCTTGGGTGGTCAACTTACAGTGACCGGCTTACTGGATAGTAATAGGCTCATGGATACCATGAGACCAACTTGGGTAAACAGGAGATGGGCCAAGTCTTGTTTCGGAAACACGAATCAATGAAAGGTATAGAACAGATAGATTTCAGCTCAAAAAAGAAGGCCAGTTTCCTGGGGTGGAAAAGCTTTGGCTGACGGTGGTGCCCAGGTCCACACGGTCATCTGGTCAAGGCTCCGTGGAGACCATTAGCACCTGCTGGACTCTGAGGTCTCAGGCATGGGGCCGCCCCCTGTGAATGTGTGGGGCATCTTTGTGAGCCAGGTGAGGAGGGAGCTGCTGTCCAGGGACCCTGTTTAAATCCAGCTCAGTGGCTTTCTCCCCTTTGGTTAGACAAGAATTTTTTAGCTCCTTGCTCCTCCATTTCTCTGGGTGCCAAGCAATGGCCCTCCTTCCTGCCCTATAGTGTAGTGGGTGAGATAATGGTTTCTGGGTCAGTTGTGCCCTGCCTCTAATGTGCTCTTGGTGTGACACCTTGGGCACATCTTTTCACCCCCATGAGCTTCAGTTCCCCCTTCAGTCAACTGTGAATAACAGAACTGAGCTCTGAACTTCTGGGGAGGGCAGAAGAAGCTGGGCATAGCACCGAGTAGACGCTCAATAAATGTTAACAGTGGTCATCAGAGCATAACTAAACATGCCATGTACAAGTCAGGAAGAGTAATTTTATAATTAAAAGGATTTTTTTTTTAATCTTCAAATTGCATCCTAGGTAATGAAATTATATTCACTGAAGTCTTACAAATCCAGGTGCTGTGCTGAAGCTATTGTGCATTTCACCTGGCAGTTACTCCTGGGTTCTGGATTCCTTAAAGCTCAGACATCCACCCAGGGAGAAGAGCTGGCTGTTACCAGGTGTTGGCTGGACCCTGGAGCAGATGGCTGGACCTTCTCTGTAAGGTTCTTACTAAGTAGGCAAGTATGCCGAGACCTCCACCCCATGCAGAGTATGAGTGCTCTGTTTCAGGGCACGGGCCCTGGCCTATGTGTGTAAATGTACCTGCCACATGCAGGAAAGTGGATGCTTGCCCAGTCCCGGCACTTTCTGACTTAGACCCACACAAATTCACCCAGGCTCATTTGTAAGCTGTTGTCACCCTCCTCCTCCCAGCCTCGCTCATCCTGCCTCCCAAGTTCCCTGGTTGTTATAAGCTTATCACAGAAGTAAATCAAAATGTTCTCGAGAGGAGAAGAAAAGATAAAAGCAAAAAATGCACCATCCCCAAGAGAGGAATATTTTTTATAGTTCCACAACTTCCACAATTCTGTCTTAAAAAAAAATCCATTATTTAATTTTAGTACCATGGAGATGCTAGTGATGAATAACGGCTCCTCTTCTACCCTCCAGTATTTCTAAAATATTAATACTGGTTGGATACCTCTCCTAAGGGGAAACAAGAGCTGAATCTTTTATAGGCTCAGGAGCCCTTTTTCCATACAACAGACTATATATTTATTCAGTTACTACCACTCATATGCTCTGGCTTCTTCAAATTACGTCTGCATCAAAGGACAGCCGTCAGAGCATGGGCTGGGAGGATAAAATATGTTGCCAAATAGTCTCTTTCTCATTATTTTCTTTGTTAGGGTTCTACTCTTCTAAACTACCTACCAAGATACACTTCTTATCTATACACTAGACTTGGAACATGAATCGTAAACAGAAACCACACTGAGGCAGCCAACTTTACAACCTCCGCAGGTCAAATGTCTGTCAAGGCCAACAACAGATCGTTATGTCCTTAGCTGCAAATTGTTGATGTGGAGCTTTGAACACTGAGTCCTAACACTGTTCTCGAGCAGGTCATGATTGTGTGTGTGTGTACCTGTATGTGCTTTATCGTTACGTTGGGGTTACAAGAAGGAAAAGAATAAAAACAGTATTTCTTAATTAACTAAAGCCAGCATCGTAAATTGTTGTACTTGGCAGTGAACCTAAAAAAAAAAGAAAAAATCATGTTTGCTTTTTCCCTCTTTACAACACTAACACACGCTCTTTTAAGAAGAATCTGGTAGCAAAACTAAAGTGAAAGATGGAAAAACAAGGTGCTCAACATCCCAACAACTATTTGAACATATTGATGACCCTTCCTGTGTTTTAAATGCATACAACTGCGTATGTCTCTATTTTTGATTAACTCGCTTTAACTTTGAAATGATTGTAGGTTGACCTACAGTTGCAAGAAATAATCTTTACCCAGCTTCTCCTAATGGTCCCGTCTTGTTAAACTGCAGTATGGCATCGCAGTTGGGATACTGGCAGCCAGGCAATCCCATCTGCACAGTTTTACATGTATTCAGTTGTGTGTGTGCTTGCGTGCATTTAGTTTCATGCAGTTTTATCACACATACAGGTTTTTGCGTCCACCACCACTAGTAAGCTCCAAAGCAGTTCCTTCACCACTGGGACGCTCATGTTACCACTTCGTAACCACCATCTCCTTTCTTCTGCAGATCATCCTTCTATCCCTAGATCTTGGCAACCGCTCACTTGTTGTCCATTTTCATCATTTTGTCATTTAGACAATATCCCTTAAATGGAATCACAAAGCACGCAACCTCGGGGACGGGCTTTTTCTTTCAGCACGATTCCTTGCAGATTCTTCCACGTGGTTGCGTGGATCAGTAATCCATCTTCTTGCTTAGCTTTGTCCCGTGGTACGAAAGGACCAGAGTTTGTTTAACCAATCACACACTGAAGGACATCTGGGTTGTTTTCCGCTTTGGCCAAATATGAATACAGCCGCTATGAGCATTTGTGTATAGGTTTTGTGTGAACATAAGTTTTCGTTTCTCTGGGACACATGCCTAAAAGTGTCATTGCTGGGTCCTCTGGCAATTGCGTGTTTAGTTTTACGAGAAACTGACAGACTTGCTTCCCGACTGGCTGTACCACTTCACCTTCCCACCTGCCATGTCCAGCTGACCTGGTTTCTCAGCACCCTCACCAGTATTGGGTTTTATTTATTTATTTTTAATGGCAACCGTTCTGTAGGAGTGTACGGATGGCGTGTTGTGGTCCTAATTTGCATTTCCCTCATGACTAATGTGTCTACACATCTTTTCACGTGCTTCTGACTCACATATATACGCCTCTGGGAGAAATGTCTGCTCATATCTTTTGCTCATTTTCTCATTTGGTTGATTGGGACTTTTATTTTTTTTTTTTGCTATTGAGTTCTTTGTGTATTCTAGATACTAATCCTTCGTCAGATATGTGGTTTGTAAATACTGTCTGATCTGTGACTTGTCTTTTCATCCTCTTAACAGGGTTTTTCACAGAACAAAAGTTTTTGATTTGATAAGGCCTAATTTTTCAAATTTATCTAATTTTAGGGTTCACACCCTTTGTATTGAGTCCTCACCTTAGATCCCTAATATTTTCTCCTTTTCTTTTTTATCTAAATGTCTCCCTGCTTTACATTTTACGCTATTGCTCATGATCCATTTGGGGTTCACTTTTTGTTGAGGTTGAGGTTGACTTTTTGCCTATGCATGTCCACCTGCCTCTGTACTCTTTGCAGGAGGACATGACCGTCATCCCCTTTACTGCTTTTGCACTGCTGTTAAGAATAAGCTGGGCATATTGGTGTGGTCCTATGTCTGGGTCCTCAGTTCTACTGATCCATGTGTCCCTCCCCCCCACTGCACTATAGTAGTCTTGTTTACTGTGGCTACAGTGATTCCTCCAGCTTCCCTCTTCTATTCCAACATTGTTTAGCTCTCCTTGTATATTTCCACATACATTTTGGAATAAATTTGTCTATTGCTACAGAAATTGGGGAGGGCGAATGGTGAGATCACACCTATGGCGCATAATGCAAGGGTACATGTCAGATCTATTAGTATAGAGTATAAATGTCTTAACACAATAATTAAGTAAACAAGATGAGGTCGATATTAACCAGTGTGATGTAAGCATTCCTAATTCTATCTGAAATCAGCACATTGTACCCCATAAATGCATTAATGAATACATGAGCTATGTGTTTGTGATTTAATAAGAAAAATAAAAAAAGAAATCTGAGATTTTGACAGGAATTGTATTAAAACATAATTACATGTCCTTACATTCTTTCTTTTACATATTAAGTACACTTTCTCTATTATTACCAACTCCTTTTTAATAGCTATCCAACATTTCAATAAATATACCATTGCTTACCAACAACCATTTCAGTAATAATGGACATGACTGTTTTAATTATGACTAATGTGAATAATATAAATCAAGCTACCAAGAACATCTTGCGGAAAAAAAAAAGATTCTCTGCAGTTCAGATTATTCTTCAGAATAGAATCCCAGAACCACTTTGTTTAGGGTTTCTCAAACAAAGAAAAATAATAATCTTAGGGTATTTCTAGAATATCCCCAATATCTTAGGGATATTCTTAGACATGTTTTTTGTCTACATGAAAAATGTTACCATTTGCGTTAAATTTCATGGTGTTATGTATGTCAAGGGATAAGAGATGAACACCAGAGACGAAAAGGGAGCTTGTGGGAATGGGAGGTAATGTGGCGGCTATGCCTTCCAAGATGATGATGGCGCTAACAGCGGCCTGAGTTTGACCCATCCCAAAGCGTTCACACCGCCTCTCAGGCAATCTTCCCAACTACCCAGCTGCGGTGTTAGGTAAGTAAATTGATTCCTATTTTACCTACTTTAGCTATTTGCCACTAGAATGTTTTTTAAAAATCTCTTTTCGTCCTAAGGAAAAAAAAGATTTAGTTAAGTCATTTTCTTTTTATCCAAGAAAGGGAAAGGGACAAATTGACCAGCCTAATTTATCCTTTATTGTTTTGGTGATGGAAACGGCTGTTAGAGGAGATAGCCCCGAATGGGAGGTGAGAAATCTCTGCCGGGTGGAATGATCAATGAAAGTGTGGGAGGCCTGACGCGGTTCCATTTATGTTTCTATCCTTCCTATTCACATTTTCTCCTATTTCTCTAATGGAAGTAACGCTCCATGGAGAGACAGAGAAACAATGCAGTTTTTCTTTCTCTGTGGTCAATCATCTTGCTTTTAAAACCATGCTGGATCTGCACTGCTAACAGCAAGCGTGGTCATCCTTGCACTGTGAGTCCTAAAACCCGAGGTCTTCGTTCTGAGGACCCAGGACAGAGGGGACCCCTGTGGCCATATTGGGCTGGACTTTTCTACACGCACTTGGTGAGGGCTGCAGCCAGAAGACACAGGAGCTCTCGGACACCTGTGAGCCATCCCGTCGTATCATTTGGAAAATCCAGTCCCCTTATTCTCAAATGTTGGGATCAGTTGTCCTTGAGAACTCAAAGGTATAGAATCAAACTATAAACACTTGGACGCAGAAAAAGGCTATCCCCATGTGAGCCAGCTTTTCTACACTTGAACTTAGCCCAAAGGCTAACAAGTAATGAGTGTCAGTCTTTCTAATGGAAACATGACTCTCCCTCCCCATGTTGGGCAAAGAGGAGGGAAATGGTGATGTTAGTTAAGTGTCTGCTTTGGGACAGGTACCTTATTTTGTATTATTATTTATTTATTTTTTATTAGATCATAAGTGTGTACATTACATTTATGGGGTACAATGTGCTGATTTTATGCACTATTTGGAAGGCTTACATCAAACTGGTTGATATAGCCTTCACCTCACTTATGTAATTGTGTTGAGACTTATATTTTTATATTAATTTTCATAACCTAAAGAAGCCTTATTAGTTATCCTTCACAGAGGAGGAAACAGAACACCAACTAGTTGGTGTGAGATGGCCAAGAAGAACATTAATTCAAATCTAGGCTTGTCAACACCAGGTTGAATTCTTTTTTTCTATCACTCGTTGGTGAAGACATAAATAAAGGCAGAAAAGGAGGCAATGATTTAAATTAGAAGAACAGATAATAGAAATAAATCAACAAAGTGATGAAGCCAGGAGCTCCCAAGCTCTCTGCTTTTGAACTCCACTTTTGCACAAATGAATGGGATTCAGTAATTATGGGAAAGGATCTCAGGGAGACCCTGTGTGCTTCTACTGGGGAACATGGTCTTTATACCTCCCCGTCCATCACATATAGAATCCAGGCCCTACTCTGATAGAATGGATCCCCTGCCCACAATGGAGGGAAGGAAAATACAAATCGTGCTTGCCCTGAGCCCAGGAGGTGGGGTTCAGAGCTTGCAGCTGGGATGCAAGGCTTGGGGTTCAAGTTCTTGCTCAGTCACTTATTACCTATTTTTCAGAGAACATGCCATTAAATCTCTGTAGCCCTCAGCTCCTTCTGTTGTAAACAGCGATAATAGCCTTCAGGCTTGCTCTGAAGATTTATGAGACAGTGAAGGTAAGGAGCTGCATCTGGATGGCTCAGCATCTGGTATCCAGGTAGCTATCCTTGCAGATACTCTGACAACCTTTATTCAAGCAAAGCTTTTATACATTCCTGGATATGGACACTTCGCCCAGCCACAGCATCACTGGCGATGCGGGTACCCTGTAGGTGTTCTCTAGATGAGCCAGGTGACTAGTCCCATGCCCTTCTGATATCCAGATACCATCTCCACACCTTCTGGACAGCCTCCAGCTTAGGCAAGTTCTCCAAGTACAAACCCAAGAGCCTAGTTCCAGCCATTCTTCTCTTTGAGAGAAATTATTTCTGTGATTTTGTGGTAAAGATATATGTACCATTTAAGCTCTGCAAAGAAAATGAGACTTTCATCTTTTAGATGTCTTTTTCCTCTGAGTCTAATGCCATGCTTGCTCTGTGCACACTTGCCAATTATTTGTCGGGCAACTTTGTACTGGTGTGAACATTGCAGGTCACCGCAAGATGAAGCTATCTTCGTGGGCCATCGACCTCCTGGAACTCACAGCCTCAGGAAGGACTAGGGTGACACATGCCACAGATAGCTGTGTAGTCACACCCTTTGAGCTCCCCATGAGCTCGTTAGCAACATGGAGCAGCCAGACCCACTTTTGTATAGTCAACCGAGGAGACGCAGGAGCTGATAGTTTACAGGCCCTGGATGAATTTACATTTCTTCTTTGGATACAGCCCTGGGGAAATTACTTTTCTCAGAGTGTGATGTGCTTTTTATGTGTAGAGAGGGTTGGGAATCACAAAGTGCCATATGCAAGATTTCATCATGTGATAATATCTTGAAATGTTGAAAAAGCACTGGGATCATTTTGAGAAATCGTTCCAAAGGCCACAACTCTGAATAGCTTAAGGCAGAAGACTCCTTATTCTTCATGTACCTCTTACTGTCCACAGAGGTGAATCCACAGCATAGTCCCCGCCATGCCACTGACCCTCGGTAGCCAGCTGTTGACTGTGTACACACCCTGTACACAAGGGAAGTGGCCACTTCTGTATTCACGGAGTATGATGGCCAAGGTTTCAGCTCCTGAAGGAGAGTCTCTGGGAGGGCTAGCGGCAGGGCAAGGAACTCTGCCAGGTGGTACAAATAACACAACAACAACTACGTGTCCATGTCATTGATCACCACTGGCTCTGTCGTCTACTCTGTGCCTCCACTACCCCCTTGTACCATCACATCAATTCTGTCTTCTTTCCTTTCATCATCAAATGAACTCTGAGACATGGGTGGCTTTATTATCCTCATTTAACAGATTGGGAAACTGAAGCAAGAGGATGAGAATTTTGACCAAGTTTCTGTAAGTGTGTATCTGTAGGAACCTAGACAATACCCATGATTTATTACAAGTTACAATACACCAGGGGTCCTAATCACTTACAACGTACCATCTCATATGGTCCTTACCAAAATATTAGGAGGTAGGCTCTTATTATCTCCACACTACAGGGGGAAAAAAAGAACTTAATGAACTTTAAGAAATTTCCCTGAGTAACATTTAAGCCTTTCTGTCCACTGAACCTTCTCTCTGAATCACTATATTAAGCAATTGGATGGACCATTTGCAAAGAGTTTAACCAAATAAGACCATTCCTACTCCAAACCTGCCCTTTAGGTGACCAAAATGAGCAGCCTGAGAAGTGGTCAGGGAAGTTGTTTTGGCCAGCATAGTAATTACATACGAACAAAAGGGGATTCAATCAATTGCTTAGCAATTAGCCATTATAAGAAGATGGAAAAAAAAAATCAATTGACTGTTTGGTAGAGCAGGAAACATTTTAAATGTCACCACAGTGAGAGAAATATTTGAAGATTTGTCTTCATAATGGTTAACTAATTGCAATCTTCAAATTTTATTGCCTTAGAAAAATAACTCAATTCAAGAGATAGAGTATTAACACTTAGGGCTATTTCTCCTTTGTCTCAGTTAGCATCAAGGGGAGGCATGTAAATCGATCAGTCCCTGTGATTTAAGACGTCCCTTCATAATGAACAGTGTCCTTGAGGGCAGAAGCAGTGTGCCAGTCACATTTTACCATCCACATGTACCTCGTACAGTGTGGGGACATTAGGTAGGTGCTGAAGGCATGGTGCAGTTGGAAATGAATGACCATTGAAAAATAATGCTGGGGTCCATCCCCAATCTGAGTTCCCTTTAAGTGAAATTTACTGTGGTGTGTGGAACTTGACTTTGGTCAAAGGATGGTGAAGGCTGGTAGCTACTGATTTGTCACCATCAAGCTTCCCAACTCCTTTTTAAGTCAGCCCTCCTACCTGCCCCGGGATGGTCAGCTGGTACCATTACTGTGATGTCATTACAGCCTCCACTTTCACCCACAAGAGGATGTCCTTCTGGGCAAACCAAACCCATGTCCATGGCCACCGAGATGGCTTCAGCAATGGGAATTGGCCCAGAGTTGAACTAAACAGTGTTCTCCCCAGGGAATTTCTTTCTACTAAAGTTGGTAGAGAAGCTTCCTGTGGTCTTCGGTAATGACAGGACTAGGAAGATGCTACTTCTGACCACTTCCTCCTTGACCAAGTGGAGAAAGTCTATGGCAGGAGAAGATCAGGACATCACGCAAAGAAGCAACTCCCTCGAGGGCAAGCTCAGGCGCCTATGACAACAAAGTCCTGCAGGAGGTGACAATGAGGCCACCAAGCAAAAGAATATGAAGAGCAAGGCTGTGAGGCCTGGACCCAGCTGTTCTCAGCCACATGCACCCTTGGACCTCCTGCTTATGGAGTTAATGAGCTCAGCCAAGTGAATGTGTTTCTGTCACATGCAACCTCTGCATCCTGACTAACACAGAACCAGCTACTTACACTGGTTGTATCAGCATGAATATTATTATATTTTCTGACTAACATCCTGACTAACACAGAACCAGCTACTTACTGTGGTTATTTTTGATTCAGATGGTCTACATTGGGGACAATCAGAAAAAGAAGAAATTAAGAGTTTGAGAATAGCATTAGGGGGTACTCTGCAGAGGAGTTAAAACTTTTAAATAAATCTGTGGGAAATCCCAGGGAGACTGGGGACAAAGGAGCAATTGTACGTAGGGGTTCGAGGCATGTGCTTGTAGCCAAATGTCTGGGATGGTGGAAGGAAAAAGGGGTAGGGCAGGGGACAGAAACCATAGAGTTCTAAACTCAGAAAGGGGTCCCGTAGTAGGAGAGGGCTGCACGCAGCAGCAAAAGCTTTTATTTACCTACCACAAGTATGAATTGACTTTGTTGAAACAGAGGATTGAGTTTCTTTCTAACGATTCTATTAAACACGGCTAATAAAAATGGAAAATGGACTAGGCACATGTTACTAATGTCCGGCGAGTAATGTCCATGAACTTCTATGACTGAAATCCCAGCGTCCTAGCCCATGCTAAAAATAGAGGTTCCTGAGAGTCCTGACTCTAACCTCACTTCCTCCTGGCCCAAGGTGCTGAGCCGTCATGTGAAAACCCATCCTGACTACCAGGGAAGGAAAAGAGGGCACAGTGACGTGAAGCTGAAGGAGGAACAGTAAACCAGAATAATTGCTTATAAAATTTTATGGTTGGTCATTAATCTCAACCACCTCAATTGCTAGAAAGAAAGATTCATGTCTTTTTAAATAGACAAAATTTGAGCTTATGGAAAATATAATAATATTCATGCTGATACAATGAGAAATTCCAAAAGCCTTACCTAACTGCAGACTTTGGGGAGGAGGCAGCCTGGTATAGCAGGAAAAGGACAGTTTGGGAGTCAGAGCCAGAGCCAAAGCCTGGCCATGGGGCTTTCAGCAAGCCCCTGAGTCTGTTGAGCTTCAGTTCCTTCCTCTGGGAGGTGGGGAGTGAGCCTGGCTCTGTTTTTTTTTTTTTTTTTAAAGACAGTCTCACTTTATTGCCTTCGATAGAGTGCTGTGGCATCATAGCTCCACAAAAATCTCCAACTCCTGGGCTTAGGCAATTCTCTTGCCTCAGCCTCCTGAGTAGCTGGGACTACAGGTGGCTGCCACATGTGCCTGCCACTATGCCCAGCTATTTTTTGTTGCAGTTTGACCAGGGCCAGGTTCAAACCTGCCACCCTCAGTATATGGGGCCGGTGCCCTATCCACTGAGCCACGGGTGCTGCCCTGAGCCTGACTCTCTTGCAAAACCACCACCATGAAGATTCAAAA